>CANQJN010000021.1:2700000-2835000 GCA_947623535.1 Coelioxys conoideus | reverse complement strand
ATAGTTAATATCCTCATAATTGTTGTTATTACCATTATTATTGTTGTTATTATCATTATTATTTCTTTTATTATCATTATTATTATTGTTATTACCGTTATGATTATAGTTAATATCATCATTATTGCTGTTATTATCATTATTACTACTGTTATTATCATTATTATTATAGTTAATATCATCATTATTGTAGTTATTATCATTATCAGTATTGCTATTATCATTATCATTACCGTTATTATCATTATTATTGTAGATAATACCATTATTATTATTGTTATTACCATTATTCTTATTGTTATTCTCATTATTATTTCTGGTATTATCGTTATTATTGTTGTTAATATCATTATTATTTCTTTATTATCATTGTTATTATTGTTATTACCATTACTATTATTGTTATTATCATTATTATTTCTGTTATTATCGTTATTATTATTGTTATTACCATTACTATTATTGTTATTATCATTATTATTATTATTACTGTTATTATCATTATTAGTATTGCTATTATCATTACTGTTATTATCGTTATTATTATTGTTATTGTCATTATTATTATTACCATTATTATTATTGTTATTATCATTATTAGTATTGTTATTATCATTATTATTTCTGTTATTATTATTATTATTATTGTTATTATCATTATTATTTCTGTTATTATTATTATAATTATTATTGTTAATATCATCAGTATTGTTGTTATTGTCATTATCACTACTATTATTATCATTATTATTATTGTTATTATTATTACTACTGTTATTATCATCATTATTGTTGTTATTATCATTATTATTGTCGTTAATGTCAATATTATTATTATTGTTATTATCATTATTATTTCTTTTATTATCATTATTATTTCTGTTATTATCGTTATTATTATTGTTATTACCATTACTATTATTGTTATTATCATTATTATTATTGTTATTATCATTATTACTATAGTTAATATCATCATTATTGTTGTTATTACCATTATTATTATTGTTATTATCATTATTATTTCTGTTATTATCGTTATTATTATTGTTATTATCATTATTATTATTATTACTGTTATTATCATTATTAGTATTGCTATTATCATTACTGTTATTATCGTTATTATTATTGTTATTGTCATTATTATTATTACCATTATTATTATTGTTATTATCATTATTAGTATTGTTATTATCATTATTATTTCTGTTATTATTATTATTATTATTGTTATTATCATTATTATTTCTGTTATTATTATTATAATTATTATTGTTAATATCATCAGTATTGTTGTTATTGTCATTATTACTACTGTTATTATCATTATTATTATTGTTATTATTATTACTACTGTTATTATCATCATTATTGTTGTTATTATCATTATTATTGTCGTTAATGTCAATATTATTATTATTGTTATTATCATTATTACTATAGTTAATATCATCATTATTGTTGTTATTACCATTATTATTATTGTTATTATCATTATTATTTCTGTTATTATCGTTATTATTATTGTTATTACCATTACTATTATTGTTATTATCATTATTAGTATTGCTATTATCATTACTGTTATTATCGTTATTATTATTGTTATTGTCATTATTATTATTGTTATTACCATTATTATTATTGTTATTATCATTATTATTTCTGTTATTATTATTATTATTATTGTTAATATCATCAGTATTGTTGTTATTGTCATTATTACTACTGTTATTATCATTATTATTATTGTCATTACCATTATTATTATTGTTATTATCATTCTTATTGTTGTTATCATTATTATTATTATTACTGTTATTATCATTATTACTGTCGATAATGTCATTATTATTATTGTTACTACCATTAATATTATTGTTATGACCATTATTATTATTGTTATTATCATTATTATTTCTGTTATTATCGTTATTATTATTGTTATTACCATTACTATTATTGTTATTATCATTATTATTATTATTACTGTTATTATCATTATTAGTATTGCTATTATCATTACTGTTATTATCGTTATTATTATTGTTATTATCATGCTTATTATTGTTATTATTATTATTACTACTGTTATTATCATCATTATTGTTGTTATTATCATTATTATTGTCGTTAATGTCATTATTATTATTACTGTTATTATCGTTATTATTATTGTTATTATCAATATTATTTCTTTTATTATCATTATTAGTATTGTTATTATCATTATTATTTCTGTTATTATTATTATTATTATTGTTATTATCATTATTATTTCTGTTATTATCGTTATTATTATTGTTATTACCATTACTATTATTGTTATTGTCATTATTAGTATTGCTATTATCATTACTGTTATTATCGTTATTATTATTGTTATTGTCATTATTATTATTGTTATAACCATTATTATTATTGTTATTATCATTATTAGTATTGTTATTATCATTCTTATTTCTGTTATTATTATTATAATTATTATTGTTAATATCATCAGTATTGTTGTTATTGTCATTATTACTACTGTTATTATCATTATTATTATTGTTATTATTCTTATTACTACTGTTATTATCATCATTATTGTTGTTATTATCATTATTATTGTCGTTAATGTCAATATTATTATTACTGCTATTATCGTTATTATTATTGTAATTCTCATTATTATTTCTGTTATTATCGTTATTATTGTTGTTAATATCATTATTATTTCTGTTATTATCATTGTTATTATTGTTATTACCATTACTATTATTATCATTATCATTATTATTTCTGTTATTATACTTATTATTATTGTTATTACCATTACTATTATTGTTATTATCATTATTAGTATTGCTATTATCATTACTGTTATTATGGTTATTATTATTGTTATTGTCATTATTATTATTGTTATTACCATTATTATTATTGTTATTATCATTATTATTTCTGTTATTATCGGTATTATTATTGTCATTACTATTATTATTATTGTTATTATCAATCTTATTATTATTATTATTATTATTACTACTGTTATTATCTTTATTAGTATTGCTATAATCATTATCATTACTG
The DNA here is from genome assembly GCA_947623535.1 of Coelioxys conoideus. Classification (NCBI taxonomy): domain Eukaryota; kingdom Metazoa; phylum Arthropoda; class Insecta; order Hymenoptera; family Megachilidae; genus Coelioxys; species Coelioxys conoideus. The sequence goes on along the minus strand of CANQJN010000021.1, from coordinate 2,831,922 downwards.
TTATTATCACTATTATTGTAGATAATACCATTATTATTATTGTTATTACCATTATTCTTATTGTTATTCTCATTATTATTTCTGGTATTATCGTTATTATTGTTGTTAATATCATTATTATTTCTTTATTATCATTGTTATTATTGTTATTACCATTACTATTATTGTCATTATCATTATTATTTCTGTTATTATCATTATTATTATTGTTATTACCATTACTATTATTGTTATTACCATTATTATTATTGTTATTATCATTATTAGTATTGCTATTATCATTATTAGTATTGTTATTATCATTATTATTAGTGTTATTATCATTATTATTATTGTTATTACCGTTATGATTATAGTTAATATCATCATTATTGCTGTTATTATCATTATTACTACTGTTATTATCATTATTATTATAGTTAATATCATCATTATTGTAGTTATTATCATTATTAGTATTGCTATTATCATTATCATTACTGGTATTATCATTAGTATTGTTGTTATTGTCATTATTATTATTGTTATTACCATTATTATTACTGTTATTATCATTATAATTATTGTTATTACCATTATTATTATTGTTATTTTCATTACTATATCTGTTATTATCGTTATTATTATTGTTATTATCATTATTATTGTTGTTATTATCATTATTATTTCTGTTATTATCGGTATTATTATTGTCATTACTATTATTATTATTGTTATTATGTGTATTATTTCTATTATTATCGTTATTATTATTGTTATTACCATTACTATTATTGATATTATCATTCTTATTATTGTTATTATTATTATTACTACTGTTATTATCATCATTATTGTTGTTATTATCATTATTATTGTCGATAATGCAATTATTATTGTTGTTATTACCATTATTATTATGTTATTACCATTATTATTATTGTTATTATCATTATTATTTCAGTGATTATCATTATTAGTATTGCTATTATCATTATTATTATTGTTATTATCATTATTATTAGTGTTATTATCATTACTATTATAGTTAATATCATCATTATTGTTGTTATAACCATTATTATTGTTGTTATTACCATTATTATTATTGTTATTATCATTATTATTTCTGTTATTATCGTTATTATTATTGTTGTTATTATCATTATTATTTCTGTTATTATCATTATTATTATTGTTATTACCATTATTATTATTGCTACTATCATTACTGTTTCTGCTATTGTCATTATTATTATTGTTATTACCATTATTATTATGGTTATTATCATCATTATTGTTGTTATTATCATTATTATTAGTGTTATTATCACTATTATTTCTGTTATTATCATTATTAGTATTGCTATTATCATTATCATTACTGTTATTATCATTATTATTTCTGTTATTATCATTATTATTATTGTTATTACCATTATTATTATTGTTACTATCATTCTTGTTTCTGTTATTATCACTCTTATTATTGTTATTACCATTATTATTATAGTTATTATCATTATTATTGTTGTTATTATCATTAGTAGTATTGCTATTATCATCATCATTACTGTTATTGTTAACACTATTATTATTATTGTTATTATCATTATTATTAGTGTTATTATCACTATTATTTCTGTTATTATCATTATTAGTATTGCTATTATCATTATCATTACTGTTATTATCATTATTATTTCTGTTATTATCATTATTATTATTGTTATTACCATTATTATTATTGTTACTATCATTCTTGTTTCTGTTATTATCATTCTTATTATTGTTATTACCATTATTATTATAGTTATTATCATTATTATTATTATTACTGTTATTATCATTATTAGTATTGCTATTATCATTACTGTTATTATCGTTATTATTATTGTTATTATCATTCTTATTATTGTTATTATTATTATTATTAGTGTTATTATCATTATTATTATTGTTATTACCGTTATGATTATAGTTAATATCATCATTATTGCTGTTATTATCATTATTACTACTGTTATTATCATCATTATTGTTGTTATTATCATTATTATTGTCGTTAATGTCAATATTATTATTACTGTTATTTTCGTTATTATTATTGTTATTCTCATTATTATTTCTGTTATTATCGTTATTATTGTTGTTAATATCATTATTATTTCTGTTATTATCCTTATTATTATTGTCATTACCATTATTATTATTGTTATTATCATTATTATTTATGTTATTATCGGTATTATTATTGTTATTATCACTATTATTTCTTTTATTATCGTTATTATTATTGTTATTAGCATTATTATTTCTATTATCATCGTTATTATTATTGTTATTGCCATTACTATTATTGTTATTATCATTATTGTTGTCGTTACTGTCATTATTATTATTACTGTTATTATCGTTATTATTATTGTTATTATCATTATTATTTCTGTTATTATCATTATTATTATTGTTATTACCATTACTATTATTGTTATTACCATTATTATTATTGTTATTATCATTATTAGTATTGCTATTATCATTATTAGTATTGTTATTATCATTATTATTAGTGTTATTATCATTATTATTATTGTTATTACCGTTATGATTATAGTTAATATCATCATTATTGCTGTTATTATCATTATTACTACTGTTATTATCATCATTATTGTTGTTATTATCATTATTATTGTCGTTAATGTCAATATTATTATTACTGTTATTATCGTTATTATTATTGTTATTCTCATTATTATTTCTGTTATTATCGTTATTATTATTGTTATTACCATTACTATTATTGTTATTATCATTCTTATTATTGTTATTATTATTATTACTACTGTTATTATCATCATTATTGTTGTTATTACCATTATTATTGTCGTTAATGTCATTATTATTATTACTGTTATTATCGTTATTATTACTGTTATTATCATTATTATTTCTTTTATTATCATTATTATTATTGTTATTATCATTATTATTTCTGTTATTATCGTTATTATTATTGTTATTACCATTAGTATTATTGTTATTATCATTAATATTATTGTTATTATCAATCTTATTATTGTTATTATTATTATTACTACTGTTATTATCATTATTATTGTCGTTAATGTCATTATTATTATTACTGTTATTGTGTTTATTAGTATTGCTATTATCATTATCATTACTGTTATTATCATTACTATTGTAGATAATACCATTATTATTATTGTTATTACCATTACTATTATTGTCATTATCATTATTATTTCTGTTATTATACTTATTATTATTGTTATTACCATTACTATTATTGTTATTATCATTATTATTATTATTACTGTTAGTATCATTATTAGTATTGCTATTATCATTACTGTTATTATCGTTATTATTATTGTTATTGTCATTATTATTATTGTTATTACCATTATTAGTATTGTTATTATCATTATTAGTATTGTTATTATCATTATTATTTCTGTTATTATTATTATTATTATTGTTAATATCAACAGTATTGTTGCTATTATCATTATCATTACTGTTATTATCATTATTATTGTCGATAATGTAATTATTATTGTTGTTATTACCATTATTATTATTGTTATTACCATTATTATTATTGTTATTATCATTATTAGTATTGTTATTATCATTATTATTTCTGTTATTATTATTATTATTATTGTTAATATCATCAGTATTGTTGTTATTGTCATTATTACTACTGTTATTATCATTATTATTATTGTCATTACCATTATTATTATTGTTATTATCATTCTTATTATTGTTATTATTATTATTACTACTGTTATTACCATTATTATTATTATAATTATTGTTATTACCATTATTATTATTGTTATTTTCATTACTATAGATGTTATTATCGTTATTATTATTGTTATTATCATTATTATTTCTTTTATTATCATTATTATTTCTGTTATTATCGGTATTATTATTGTCACTACTATTATTATTATTGTTATTATGCTCATTATTTCTGTTATTATCGTTATTATTATTGTTGCTATTATCATTATTACTACTGTTATTATCATTATTATTATAGTTAATATCATCATTATTGTAGTTATTATCATTATTAGTATTGCTATTATCATTATCATTACTGGTATTATCATTAGTATTGTTGTTATTGTCATTATTATTATTGTTATTACCATTATTATGACTGTTATTATCATTATAATTATTGTTATTACCATTATTATTATTGTTATTTTCATTACTATAGCTGTTATTATCGTTATTATTATTGTTATTAGCATTATTATTATTGTTATTATCATTATTATTTCTGTTATTATCGGTATTATTATTGTCATTACTATTATTATTATTGTTATTACCATTACTATTATTGTTATTATCATTATTATTATTATTACTGTTATTATCATTCTTAGTTTTGCTATTATCATTACTGTTATTATCGTTATTATTATTGTTATTGTCATTATTATTATTGTCATTACCATTATTGTTATTGTTATTATCATTATTAGTATTGTTATTATCATTATTATTTCTGTTATTATTATTATTATTATTGTTAATATCATCAGTATTGTTGCTATTATCATTATCATTACTGTTATTATCATTATTATTGTCGATAATGTAATTATTATTGTTGTTATTACCATTATTATTATTGTTATTATCATTATTATTTCTGTGATTATCATTGTTAGTATTGCTATTATCATTATTAGTATTGTTATTATCATTATTATTAGTGTTATTATCATTATTATTATAGTTAATATCCTCATAATTGTTGTTATTACCATTATTATTGTTGTTATTATCATTATTATTTCTTTTATTATCATTATTATTATTGTTATTACCGTTATGATTATAGTTAATATCATCATTATTGCTGTTATTATCATTATTACTACTGTTATTATCATTATTATTATAGTTAATATCATCATTATTGTAGTTATTATCATTATCAGTATTGCTATTATCATTATCATTACCGTTATTATCATTATTATTGTAGATAATACCATTATTATTATTGTTATTACCATTATTCTTATTGTTATTCTCATTATTATTTCTGGTATTATCGTTATTATTGTTGTTAATATCATTATTATTTCTTTATTATCATTGTTATTATTGTTATTACCATTACTATTATTGTTATTATCATTATTATTTCTGTTATTATCGTTATTATTATTGTTATTACCATTACTATTATTGTTATTATCATTATTATTATTATTACTGTTATTATCATTATTAGTATTGCTATTATCATTACTGTTATTATCGTTATTATTATTGTTATTGTCATTATTATTATTACCATTATTATTATTGTTATTATCATTATTAGTATTGTTATTATCATTATTATTTCTGTTATTATTATTATTATTATTATTGTTATTATCATTATTATTTCTGTTATTATTATTATAATTATTATTGTTAATATCATCAGTATTGTTGTTATTGTCATTATTACTACTATTATTATCATTATTATTATTGTTATTATTATTACTACTGTTATTATCATCATTATTGTTGTTATTATCATTATTATTGTCGTTAATGTCAATATTATTATTATTGTTATTATCATTATTATTTCTTTTATTATCATTATTATTTCTGTTATTATCGTTATTATTATTGTTATTACCATTACTATTATTGTTATTATCATTATTATTATTGTTATTATCATTATTACTATAGTTAATATCATCATTATTGTTGTTATTACCATTATTATTATTGTTATTATCATTATTATTTCTGTTATTATCGTTATTATTATTGTTATTATCATTATTATTATTATTACTGTTATTATCATTATTAGTATTGCTATTATCATTACTGTTATTATCGTTATTATTATTGTTATTGTCATTATTATTATTACCATTATTATTATTGTTATTATCATTATTATTTCTGTTATTATTATTATTATTATTGTTAATATCATCAGTATTGTTGTTATTGTCATTATTACTACTGTTATTATCATTATTATTATTGTCATTACCATTATTATTATTGTTATTATCATTCTTATTGTTGTTATCATTATTATTATTATTACTGTTATTATCATTATTACTGTCGATAATGTCATTATTATTATTGTTATTACCATTAATATTATTGTTATGACCATTATTATTATTGTTATTATCATTATTATTTCTGTTATTATCGTTATTATTATTGTTATTACCATTACTATTATTGTTATTATCATTATTATTATTATTACTGTTATTATCATTATTAGTATTGCTATTATCATTACTGTTATTATCGTTATTATTATTGTTATTATCATGCTTATTATTGTTATTATTATTATTACTACTGTTATTATCATCATTATTGTTGTTATTATCATTATTATTGTCGTTAATGTCATTATTATTATTACTGTTATTATCGTTATTATTATTGTTATTATCAATATTATTTCTTTTATTATCATTATTAGTATTGTTATTATCATTATTATTTCTGTTATTATTATTATTATTATTGTTATTATCATTATTATTTCTGTTATTATCATTATTAGTATTGTTATTATCATTATTATTAGTGTTATTATCATTATTATTATTGTTATTACCGTTATGATTATAGTTAATATCATCATTATTGCTGTTATTATCATTATTACTACTGTTATTATCATTATTATTATAGTTAATATCATCATTATTGTAGTTATTATCATTATTAGTATTGCTATTATCATTATCATTACTGGTATTATCATTAGTATTGTTGTTATTGTCATTATTATTATTGTTATTACCATTATTATTACTGTTATTATTATTATAATTATTGTTATTACCTTTATTATTATTATTATTTTCATTACTATAGCTGTTATTATCGTTATTATTATTGTTATTATCATTATAATTTCTTTTATTATCATTATTATTATTGTTATTATCATTATTATTTCTGTTATTATCGTTATCATTATTGTTATTACCATTACTATTATTGCTATTATCAATCTTATTATTGTTATTATTATTATTACTACTGTTATTATCATTATTATTGTCGTTAATGCCATTATTATTATTACTGTTATTATCTTTATTAGTATTGCTATTGTCATTATCATTACCGTTATTATCATTATTATTGTAGATAATACCATTATTATTATTGTTATTACCATTATTCTTATTGTTATTCTCATTATTATTTTTGGTATTATCGTTATGATTGTTGTTAATATCATTATTATTTCTTTATGATCATTGTTATTATTGTTATTACCATTACTATTATTGTTATTATCATTATTATTATTATTACTGTTATTATCATTATTAGTATTGCTATTATCATTACTGTTATTATCGTTATTATTATTGTTATTGTCATTATTATTATTACCATTATTAGTATTGTTATTATCAATATTATTTCTGTTATTATTATTATTATTATTGTTATTATCACTATTATTTCTGTTATTATCATTATCATTACTGTTATTATCATTATTATTTCTGTTATTATCGTTATTATATCTGTTATTATCATTATTATTTCTGTTATTATTATTATTATTATTGTTATTATCATTATTATTTCTGTTATTATTATTATTATTATGGTTATTATCATTATTATTAGTGTTATTATCATTATTATTATTGTTATTATCACTATTATTTCTGTTATCATCATTATCATTATTATTTCTGTTGTTATTGTTATTATCATTACTATTAGTGTTATTATCATTATTATTATAGATAATATCATCATTATTGTTGTTAGTATCATTATTATTACTGTTATTATCTTTATTAGTATTGCTATTATCATTATTATTGTTACTACCATTATTATTATTGTTATTACAATTATTATTATTGTTATTATCATTCTTATTATTGTTATTATTATTATTATTACTGTTATTATCATCATTATTCTTGTTATTATCATTATTATTACTGTTATTATCATTATTATTGTCGGTAATGCCATTATTATTATTGTTATTACCATTCTTATTATTGTTATTCTCATTATTATTTCTGTTATTATCATTATTAGTATTGCTAGTATCATTATTAGTATTGTTATTATCACTATTATTTCTGTTATTATCATTATCATTATTATTTCTGTTATTATCATTATTATTATTGTTATTACCTTTATTATTATAGTTAATATCATCATTATTGTAGTTATTATCATTATTAGTATTGCTATTATCATTATCATTACTGGTATTATCATTAGTATTGTTGTTATTGTCATTATTATTATTGTTATTACCATTATTATTACTGTTATTATCATTATAATTATTGTTATTACCATTATTATTATTGTTATTTTCATTACTATATCTGTTATTATCGTTATTATTATTGTTATTATCATTATTATTGTTGTTATTATCATTATTATTTCTGTTATTATCGGTATTATTATTGTCATTACTATTATTATTATTGTTATTATGTTTATTATTTCTATTATTATCGTTATTATTATTGTTATTACCATTACTATTATTGTTATTATCATTCTTATTATTGTTATTATTATTACTACTACTGTTATTATCATCATTATTGTTGTTATTATCATTATTATTGTCGATAATGCAATTATTATTGTTGTTATTACCATTATTATTATGTTATTACCATTATTATTATTGTTATTATCATTATTATTTCTGTGATTATCATTATTAGTATTGCTATTATCATTATTATTATTGTTATTATCATTATTATTAGAGTTATTATCATTACTATTATAGTTAATATCATCATTATTGTTGTTATAACCATTATTATTGTTGTTATTACCATTATTATTATTGTTATTATCATTATTATTTCTGTTATTATCGTTATTATTATTGTTGTTATTATCATTATTATTTCTGTTATTATCATTATTATTATTGTTATTACCATTATTATTATTGCTACTATCATTACTGTTTCTGCTATTGTCATTATTATTATTGTTATTACCATTATTATTATGGTTATTATCATCATTATTGTTGTTATTATCATTATTATTAGTGTTATTATCACTATTATTTCTGTTATTATCATTATTAGTATTGCTATTATCATTATTATTAGTGTTATTATCACTATTATTTCTGTTATTATCATTATTAGTATTGCTATTATCATTATCATTACTGTTATTATCATTATTATTTCTGTTATTATCATTATTATTATTGTTATTACCATTATTATTATTGTTACTATCATTCTTGTTTCTGTTATTATCATTCTTATTATTGTTATTACCATTATTATTATAGTTATTATCATTATTATTCTTGTTATTATCATTATTAGTATTGCTATTATCATCATCATTACTGTTATTGTTAACACTATTATTATTATTGTTATTATCATTATTATTATTATTACTGTTATTATCATTATTAGTATTGCTATTATCATTACTGTTGTTATCGTTATTATTATTGTTATTATCATTCTTATTATTGTTATTATTATTATTACTACTGTTCTTATCATCATTATTGTTGTTATTATCATTATTATTGTCGTTAATGTCATTATTATTATTACTGTTATTATCGTTATTATTATTGTTATTCTCATTATTATTTCTGTTATTATCGTTATTATTGTTGTTAATATCATTATTATTTCTGTTATTATCCTTATTATTATTGTCATTACCATTATTATTATTGTTATTATCATTATTATTTATGTTATTATCGGTATTATTATTGTTATTATCATTATTGTTGTCGTTACTGTCATTATTATTATTACTGTTATTATCGTTATTATTATTGTTATTATCATTATTATTTCTGTTATTATCATTATTATTATTGTTATTACCATTACTATTATTGTTATTACCATTATTATTATTGTTATTATCATTATTAGTATTGCTATTATCATTATTGGTATTGTTATTATCATTATTATTAGTGTTATTATCATTATTATTATTGTTATTTCCGTTATGATTATAGTTAATATCATCATTATTGCTGTTATTATCATTATTACTACTGTTATTATCATCATTATTGTTGTTATTATCATTATTATTGTCGTTAATGTCAATATTATTATTACTGTTATTATCGTTATTATTATTGTTATTCTCATTATTATTTCTGTTATTATCGTTATTATTATTGTTATTACCATTACTATTATTGTTATTATCATTCTTATTATTGTTATTATTATTATTACTACTGTTATTATCATCATTATTGTTGTTATTATCATTATTATTGTCGTTAATGTCATTATTATTATTACTGTTATTATCGTTATTATTACTGTTATTATCATTATTATTTCTTTTATTATCATTATTATTATTGTTATTATCATTATTATTTCTGTTATTATCGTTATAATTATTGTTATTACCATTATTATTATTGTTATTTTCATTACTATAGCTGTTATTATCGTTATTATTATTGTTATTGTCATTATTATTATTGTTATTACCATTAGTATTATTGTTATTATCATTAATATTATTGTTATTATCAATCTTATTATTGTTATTATTATTATTACTACTGTTATTATCATTATTATTGTCGTTAATGTCATTATTATTATTACTGTTATTGTGTTTACTAGTATTGCTATTATCATTATCATTACTGTTATTATCATTACTATTGTAGATAATAGCATTATTATTATTGTTATTACCATTACTATTATTGTCATTATCATTATTATTTCTGTTATTATACTTATTATTATTGTTATTACCATTACTATTATTGTTATTATCATTATTATTATTATTACTGTTAGTATCATTATTAGTATTGCTATTATCATTACTGTTATTATCGTTATTATTATTGTTATTGTCATTATTATTATTGTTATTACCATTATTAGTATTGTTATTATCATTATTATTTCTGTTATTATTATTATTATTATTGTTAATATCGACAGTATTGTTGCTATTATCATTATCATTACTGTTATTATCATTATTATTGTCGATAATGTAATTATTATTGTTGTTATTACCATTATTATTATTGTTATTTCCATTATTATTATTGTTATTATCATTATTAGTATTGTTATTATCATTATTATTTCTGTTATTATTATTATTATTATTGTTAATATCATCAGTATTGTTGTTATTGTCATTATTACTACTGTTATTATCATTATTATTATTGTCATTACCATTATTATTATTGTTATTATCATTCTTATTATTGTTATTATTATTATTACTACTGTTATTACCATTATTATTATTATAATTATTGTTATTACCATTATTATTATTGTTATTTTCATTACTATAGATGTTATTATCGTTATTATTATTGTCACTACTATTATTATTATTGTTATTATGCTTATTATTTCTGTTATTATCGTTATTATTATTGTTGCTATTATCATTATTACTACTGTTATTATCATTATTATTATAGTTAATATCATCATTATTGTAGTTATTATCATTATTAGTATTGCTATTATCATTATCATTACTGGTATTATCATTAGTATTGTTGTTATTGTCATTATTATTATTGTTATTACCATTATTATTACTGTTATTATCATTATAATTATTGTTATTACCATTATTATTATTGTTATTTTCATTACTATAGCTGTTATTATCGTTATTATTATTGTTATTAGCATTATTATTATTGTTATTATCATTATTATTTCTGTTATTATCGGTATTATTATTGTCATTACTATTATTATTATTGTTATTATGTTTATTATTTCTGTTATTATCGTTATTATTATTGTTATTACCATTACTATTGTTGTTATTATCATTATTATTTCTGTTATTATTATTATTATTATTGTTAATATCATCAGTATTGTTGTTATTGTCATTATTACTACTGTTATTATCATTATTATTATTGTCAATACCATTATTATTATTGTTATTATCATTCTTATTGTTGTTATCATTATTATTATTATTACTGTTATTATCATTATTACTGTCGATAATGTCATTATTATTATTGTTACTACCATTAATATTATTGTTATGACCATTATTATTATTGTTATTATCATTATTATTTCTGTTATTATCGTTATTATTATTGTTATTACCATTACTATTATTGTTATTATCATTATTATTATTATTACTGTTATTATCATTGTTAGTATTGCTATTATCATTACTGTTATTATCGTTATTATTATTGTTATTATCATGCTTATTATTGTTATTATTATTATTACTACTGTTATTATCATCATTATTGTTGTTATTATCATTATTATTGTCGTTAATGTCATTATTATTATTATTGTTATTATCATTATTAGTATTGTTATTATCATTATTATTTCTGTTATCATTATTATTATTATTGCTTTATCATTATTATTTCTGTTATTATCGTTATTATTATTCTTATTACCATTACTATTATTGTTATTATCATTATTATTTCTGTTATTATCGTTATTATTATTGTTATTACCATTACTATTATTGTTATTATCATTATTATTATTATTACTGTTATTATCATTATTAGTATTGCTATTATCATTACTGTTATTATCGTTATTATTATTGTTATTGTCATTATTATTATTACCATTATTATTATTGTTATTATCATTATTAGTATTGTTATTATCATTATTATTTCTGTTATTATTATTATTATTATTGTTATTATCATTATTATTTCTGTTATTATTATTATAATTATTATTGTTAATATCATCAGTATTGTTGTTATTGTCATTATTACTACTGTTATTATCATTATTATTATTGTTATTATTATTACTACTGTTATTATCATCATTATTGTTGTTATTATCATTATTATTGTCGTTAACGTCAATATTATTATTATTGTTATCATCATTATTATTTCTTTTATTATCATTATTATTTCTGTTATTATCGTTATTATTATTGTTATTACCATTACTATTATTGTTATTATCATTATTATTATTGTTATTATCATTATTACTATAGTTAATATCATCATTATTGTTGTTATTACCATTATTATTATTGTTATTATCATTATTATTTCTGTTATTATCGTTATTATTATTGTTATTACCATTACTATTATTGTTATTATCATTATTATTATTATTACTGTTATTATCATTATTAGTATTGCTATTATCATTACTGTTATTATCGTTATTATTATTGTTATTGTCATTATTATTATTGTTATTACCATTATTATTATTGTTATTATCATTATTATTTCTGTTATTATTATTATTATTATTGTTAATATCATCAGTATTGTTGTTATTGTCATTATTACTACTGTTATTATCATTATTATTATTGTCATTACCATTATTATTATTGTTATTATCATTCTTATTGTTGTTATCATTATTATTATTATTACTGTTATTATCATTATTACTGTCGATAATGTCATTATTATTATTGTTACTACCATTAATATTATAGTTATGACCATTATTATTATTGTTATTATCATTATTATTTCTGTTATTATCGTTATTATTATTGTTATTACCATTACTATTATTGTTATTATCATTATTATTATTATTACTGTTATTATCATTATTAGTATTGCTATTATCATTACTGTTATTATCGTTATTATTATTGTTATTATCATGCTTATTATTGTCATTATTATTATTACTACTGTTATTATCATCATTATTGTTGTTATTATCATTATTATTGTCGTTAATGTCATTATTATTATTACTGTTATTATCGTTATTATTATTGTTATTATCAATATTATTTCTTTTATTATCATTATTATTATTGTTATTTTCATTACTATAGCTGTTATTATCGTTATTATTATTGTTATTAGCATTATTATTATTGTTATTATCATTATTATTTCTGTTATTATCGGTATTATTATTGTCATTACTATTATTATTATTGTTATTATGTTTATTATTTCTGTTATTATCGTTATTATTATTGTTATTACCATTACTATTGTTGTTATTATCATTATTATTTCTGTTATTATTATTATTATTATTGTTAATATCATCAGTATTGTTGTTATTGTCATTATTACTACTGTTATTATCATTATTATTATTGTCAATACCATTATTATTATTGTTATTATCATTCTTATTGTTGTTATCATTATTATTATTATTACTGTTATTATCATTATTACTGTCGATAATGTCATTATTATTATTGTTACTACCATTAATATTATTGTTATGACCATTATTATTATTGTTATTATCATTATTATTTCTGTTATTATCGTTATTATTATTGTTATTACCATTACTATTATTGTTATTATCATTATTATTATTATTACTGTTATTATCATTGTTAGTATTGCTATTATCATTACTGTTATTATCGTTATTATTATTGTTATTATCATGCTTATTATTGTTATTATTATTATTACTACTGTTATTATCATCATTATTGTTGTTATTATCATTATTATTGTCGTTAATGTCATTATTATTATTATTGTTATTATCATTATTAGTATTGTTATTATCATTATTATTTCTGTTATCATTATTATTATTATTGCTTTATCATTATTATTTCTGTTATTATCGTTATTATTATTCTTATTACCATTACTATTATTGTTATTATCATTATTATTTCTGTTATTATCGTTATTATTATTGTTATTACCATTACTATTATTGTTATTATCATTATTATTATTATTACTGTTATTATCATTATTAGTATTGCTATTATCATTACTGTTATTATCGTTATTATTATTGTTATTGTCATTATTATTATTACCATTATTATTATTGTTATTATCATTATTAGTATTGTTATTATCATTATTATTTCTGTTATTATTATTATTATTATTGTTATTATCATTATTATTTCTGTTATTATTATTATAATTATTATTGTTAATATCATCAGTATTGTTGTTATTGTCATTATTACTACTGTTATTATCATTATTATTATTGTTATTATTATTACTACTGTTATTATCATCATTATTGTTGTTATTATCATTATTATTGTCGTTAACGTCAATATTATTATTATTGTTATCATCATTATTATTTCTTTTATTATCATTATTATTTCTGTTATTATCGTTATTATTATTGTTATTACCATTACTATTATTGTTATTATCATTATTATTATTGTTATTATCATTATTACTATAGTTAATATCATCATTATTGTTGTTATTACCATTATTATTATTGTTATTATCATTCTTATTGTTGTTATCATTATTATTATTATTACTGTTATTATCATTATTACTGTCGATAATGTCATTATTATTATTGTTACTACCATTAATATTATAGTTATGACCATTATTATTATTGTTATTATCATTATTATTTCTGTTATTATCGTTATTATTATTGTTATTACCATTACTATTATTGTTATTATCATTATTATTATTATTACTGTTATTATCATTATTAGTATTGCTATTATCATTACTGTTATTATCGTTATTATTATTGTTATTATCATGCTTATTATTGTCATTATTATTATTACTACTGTTATTATCATCATTATTGTTGTTATTATCATTATTATTGTCGTTAATGTCATTATTATTATTACTGTTATTATCGTTATTATTATTGTTATTATCAATATTATTTCTTTTATTATCATTATTATTATTGTTATTATCATTATTATTATTGTTATTATCATTATTAGTATTGTTATTATCATTATTATTTCTGTTATTATTATTATTATTATTGTTATTATCATTATTATTTCTGTTATTATCGTTATTATTATTGTTATTACCATTACTATTATTGTTATTGTCATTATTATTATTGTTATAACCATTATTATTATTGTTATTATCATTATTAGTATTGTTATTATCATTCTTATTTCTGTTATTATTATTATAATTATTATTGTTAATATCATCAGTATTGTTGTTATTGTCATTATTACTACTGTTATTATCATTATTATTATTGTTATTATTATTATTACTACTGTTATTATCATCATTATTGTTGTTATTATCATTATTATTGTCGTTAATGTCAATATTATTATTATTGCTATTATCGTTATTATTATTGTTATTATCATTATTATTTCTGTTATTATCGGTATTATTATTGTCACTACTATTATTATTATTGTTATTATGCTTATTATTTCTGTTATTATCGTTATTATTATTGTTGCTATTATCATTATTACTACTGTTATTATCATTATTATTATAGTTAATATCATCATTATTGTAGTTATTATCATTATTAGTATTGCTATTATCATTATCATTACTGGTATTATCATTAGTATTGTTGTTATTGTCATTATTATTATTGTTATTACCATTATTATTACTGTTATTATCATTATAATTATTGTTATTACCATTATTATTATTGTTATTTTCATTACTATAGCTGTTATTATCGTTATTATTATTGTTATTAGCATTATTATTATTGTTATTATCATTATTATTTCTGTTATTATCGGTATTATTATTGTCATTACTATTATTATTATTGTTATTATGTTTATTATTTCTGTTATTATCGTTATTATTATTGTTATTACCATTACTATTATTGTTATTATCATTATTATTATTATTACTGTTATTATCATTCTTAGTTTTGCTATTATCATTACTGTTATTATCGTTATTATTATTGTTATTGTCATTATTATTATTGTCATTACCATTATTGTTATTGTTATTATCATTATTAGTATTGTTATTATCATTATTATTTCTGTTATTATTATTATTATTATTGTTAATATCATCAGTATTGTTGCTATTATCATTATCATTACTGTTATTATCATTATTATTGTCGATAATGTAATTATTATTGTTGTTATTACCATTATTATTATTGTTATTATCATTATTATTTCTGTGATTATCATTGTTAGTATTGCTATTATCATTATTAGTATTGTTATTATCATTATTATTAGTGTTATTATCATTATTATTACAGTTAATATCCTCATAATTGTTGTTATTACCATTATTATTGTTGTTATTATCATTATTATTTCTTTTATTATCATTATTATTATTGTTATTACCGTTATGATTATAGTTAATATCATCATTATTGCTGTTATTATCATTATTACTACTGTTATTATCATTATTATTATAGTTAATATCATCATTATTGTAGTTATTATCATTATCAGTATTGCTATTATCATTATCATTACCGTTATTATCATTATTATTGTAGATAATACCATTATTATTATTGTTATTACCATTATTCTTATTGTTATTCTCATTATTATTTCTGGTATTATCGTTATTATTGTTGTTAATATCATTATTATTTCTTTATTATCATTGTTATTATTGTTATTACCATTACTATTATTGTTATTATCATTATTATTTCTGTTATTATCGTTATTATTATTGTTATTACCATTACTATTATTGTTATTATCATTATTATTATTATTACTGTTATTATCATTATTAGTATTGCTATTATCATTACTGTTATTATCATTATTATTATTGTTATTATTATTACTACTGTTATTATCATCATTATTGTTGTTATTATCATTATTATTGTCGTTAATGTCAATATTATTATTATTGTTATTATCATTATTATTTCTGTTATTATCGTTATTATTATTGTTATTACCATTACTATTATTGTTATTATCATTATTATTATTGTTATTATCATTATTACTATAGTTAATATCATCATTATTGTTGTTATTACCATTATTATTATTGTTATTATCATTATTATTTCTGTTATTATCGTTATTATTATTGTTATTACCATTACTATTATTGTTATTATCATTATTATTATTGTTATTATCATTATTACTATAGTTAATATCATCATTATTGTTGTTATTACCATTATTATTATTGTTATTATCATTATTATTTCTGTTATTATCGTTATTATTATTGTTATTACCATTACTATTATTGTTATTATCATTATTATTATTATTACTGTTATTATCATTATTAGTATTGCTATTATCATTACTGTTATTATCGTTATTATTATTGTTATTGTCATTATTATTATTGTTATTACCATTATTATTATTGTTATTATCATTATTATTTCTGTTATTATTATTATTATTATTGTTAATATCATCAGTATTGTTGTTATTGTCATTATTACTACTGTTATTATCATTATTATTATTGTCATTACCATTATTATTATTGTTATTATCATTCTTATTATTATTACTGTTATTATCATTATTACTGTCGATAATGTCATTATTATTATTGTTACTACCATTAATATTATTGTTATGACCATTATTATTATTGTTATTATCATTATTATTTCTGTTATTATCGTTATTATTATTGTTATTACCATTACTATTATTGTTATTATCATTATTATTATTATTACTGTTATTATCATTATTAGTATTGCTATTATCATTACTGTTATTATCGTTATTATTATTGTTATTATCATGCTTATTATTGTTATTATTATTATTACTACTGTTATTATCATCATTATTGTTGTTATTATCATTATTATTGTCGTTAATGTCATTATTATTATTACTGTTATTATCGTTATTATTATTGTTATTATCAATATTATTTCTTTTATTATCATTATTATTATTGTTATTATCATTATTATTATTGTTATTATCATTATTAGTATTGTTATTATCATTATTATTTCTGTTATTATTATTATTATTATTGTTATTATCATTATTATTTCTGTTATTATCGTTATTATTATTGTTATTATCATTATTAGTATTGTTATTATTATTATAATTATTATTGTTAATATCATCAGTATTGTTGTTATTGTCATTATTACTACTGTTATTATCATTATTATTATTGTTATTATTATTATTACTACTGTTATTATCATCATTATTGTTGTTATTATCATTATTATTGTCGTTAATGTCAATATTATTATTACTGCTATTATCGTTATTATTATTGTTATTCTCATTATTATTTCTGTTATTATCGGTATTATTGTTGTTAATATCATTATTATTTCTGTTATTATCCTTATTATTATTGTCATTACCATTATTATTATTGTTATTAGTATTATTATTTCTATTATCATCGTTATTATTATTGTTATTGCCATTACTATTATTGTTATTATCATTATTGTTTCTGTTATTATCGTTATTATTATTGTTGTTACCATTACTATTATTGTTATTGTCATTATTAGTATTGCTATTATCATTACTGTTATTATCGTTATTATTATTGTTACTGTCATTATTATTATTACTGTTATTATCTTTATTAGTAATGCTATAATCATTATCATTACTGTTATTATCACTATTATTGTAGATAATACCATTATTATTATTGTTAGTACCATTATTCTTATTGCTATTCTCATTATTATTTCTGTGATTATCGTTATTATTGTTGTTAATATCATTATTATTTCTATATTATCATTGTTATTATTGTTATTACCATTACTATTATTATCATTATCATTATTATTTCTGTTATTATACTTATTATTGTTATTACCATTACTATTATTGTTATTATCATTATTAGTATTGCTATTATCATTACTGTTATTATGGTTATTATTATTGTTATTGTCATTATTATTATTGTTATTACCATTATTGTTATTGTTATTATCATTATTATTTCTGTTATTATTATTATTATTATTATTGTTAATATCATCAGTATTGTTGCTACTATCATTATCATTACTGTTATTATCATTATTATTGTCGATAATGTAATTATTATTGTTGTTATTACCATTATTATTATTGTTATTATCATTATTATTATAGTTAATATCCTCATAATTGTTGTTATTACCATTATTATTGTTGTTATTATCATTATTATTTCTTATTTTATCATTATTATTATTGTTATTACCGTTATGATTGTAGTTAATATCATCATTATTGCTGTTATTATCATTATTACTACTGTTATTATCATTATTATTATAGTTAATATCATCATTATTGTAGTTATTATCATTATCAGTATTGCTATTATCATTATCATTACCGTTATTATCATTATTATTGTAGATAATACCATTATTATTATTGTTATTACCATTATTCTTATTGTTATTCTCATTATTATTTCTTTATTATCATTGTTATTATTGTTATTACCATTACTATTATTGTTATTATCATTATTATATCTGTTATTATCGTTATTATTATTGTTATTACCATTACTATTATTGTTATTATCATTATTATTATTATTACTGTTATTATCATTATTAGTATTGCTATTATCATTACTGTTATTATCGTTATTATTATTGTTATTGTCATTATTATTATTACCATTATTATTATTGTTATTATCATTATTATTTCTGTTATTATTATTATTATTATTGTTATTATCATTATTAGTATTGTTATTATCATTATTATTAGTGTTATTATCATTATTATTATAGTTAATATCCTCATAATTGTTGTTATTACCATTATTATTGTTGTTATTATCATTATTATTTCTTTTATTATCATTATTATTATTGTTATTACCGTTATGATTGTAGTTAATATCATCATTATTGCTGTTATTATCATTATTACTACTGTTATTATCATTATTATTATAGTTAATATCATCATTATTGTAGTTATTATCATTATCAGTATTGCTATTATCATTATCATTACCGTTATTATCATTATTATTGTAGATAATACCATTATTATTATTGTTATTACCATTATTCTTATTGTTATTCTCATTATTATTTCTTTATTATCATTGTTATTATTGTTATTACCATTACTATTATTGTTATTATCATTATTATATCTGTTATTATCGTTATTATTATTGTTATTACCATTACTATTATTGTTATTATCATTATTATTTCTGTTATTATTATTATTATTATTGTTATTATCATTATTATTTCTGTTATTATTATTATAATTATTATTGTTAATATCATCAGTATTGTTGTTATTGTCATTATTACTACTGTTATTATCATTATTATTATTGTTATTATTATTACTACTGTTATTATCATCATTATTGTTGTTATTATCATTATTATTGTCGTTAATGTCAATATTATTATTATTGTTATTATCATTATTATTTCTGTTATTATCGTTATTATTATTGTTATTACCATTACTATTATTGTTATTATCATTATTATTATTGTTATTATCATTATTACTATAGTTAATATCATCATTATTGTTGTTATTACCATTATTATTATTGTTATTATCATTATTATTTCTGTTATTATCGTTATTATTATTGTTATTAGCATTACTATTATTGTTATTATCATTATTATTATTGTTATTATCATTATTACTATAGTTAATATCATCATTATTGTTGTTATTACCAATATTATTATTGTTATTATCATTATTATTTCTGTTATTATCGTTATTATTATTGTTATTACCATTACTATTATTTTTATTATCATTATTATTATTATTACTGTTATTATCATTATTAGTATTGCTATTATCATTACTGTTATTATCGTTATTATTATTGTTATTGTCATTATTATTATTTTTATTACCATTATTATTATTGTTATTATCATTATTATTTCTGTTATTATTATTATTATTATTGTTAATATCATCAGTATTGTTGTTATTGTCATTATTACTACTGTTATTATCATTATTATTATTGTCATTACCATTATTATTATTGTTATTATCATTCTTATTGTTGTTATCATTATTATTATTATTACTGTTATTATCATTATTACTGTCGATAATGTCATTATTATTATTGTTACTACCATTAATATTATTGTTATGACCATTATTATTATTGTTATTATCATTATTATTTCTGTTATTATCGTTATTATTATTGTTATTACCATTACTATTATTGTTATTATCATTATTATTATTATTACTGTTATTATCATTATTAGTATTGCTATTATCATTACTGTTATTATCGTTATTATTATTGTTATTATCATGCTTATTATTGTTATTATTATTATTACTACTGTTATTATCATCATTATTGTTGTTATTATCATTATTATTGTCGTTAATGTCATTATTATTATTACTGTTATTATCGTTATTATTATTGTTATTATTAATATTATTTCTTTTATTATCATTATTATTATTGTTATTATCATTATTATTATTGTTATTATCATTATTATTTCTGTTATTATTATTATTATTATTGTTATTATCATTATTATTTCTGTTATTATCGTTATTATTATTGTTGTTACCATTACTATTATTGTTATTGTCATTATTAGTATTGCTATTATCATTACTGTTATTATCGTTATTATTATTGTTATTGTCATTATTATTATTGTTATTATCATTATTAGTATTGTTATTATTATTATAATTATTATTGTTAATATCATCAGTATTGTTGTTATTGTCATTATTACTACTGTTATTATCATTATTATTATTGTTATTATTATTATTACTACTGTTATTATCATCATTATTGTTGTTGTTATCATTATTATTGTCGTTAATGTCAATATTATTATTACTGCTATTATCGTTATTATTATTGTTATTCTCATTATTATTTCTGTTATTATCGGTATTATTGTTGTTAATATCATTATTATTTCTGTTATTATCCTTATTATTATTGTCATTACCATTATTATTATTGTTATTAGCATTATTATTTCTATTATCATCGTTATTATTATTGTTATTGCCATTACTATTATTGTTATTATCATTATTGTTGTCGTTACTGTCATTATTATTATTACTGTTATTATCGTTATTATTATTGTTATTATCATTATTATTTCTGTTATTATCATTATTATTATTGTTATTACCATTACTATTATTGTTATTACCATTATTATTATTGTTATTATCATTATTAGTATTGTTATTATCATTATTAGTATTGTTATTATCATTATTAGTATTGCTATTATCATTATCATTACTGTTATTATCATTCTTATTAGTGTTATTATCATTATTATTATAGTTAATTTCGTCATTATTGTTGTTATTATCATTATTATTATTGTTATTACCATTATTATTATTGTTATTATCATTATTAGTATTGCTATTATCATTATCATTACTGGTATTATCATTATTATTATCGCTATTGTCATTATTGTTATTGTTAACACCATTATTATTATTGTTATTATCATTATTAGCATTAGTATTGTCGTTATTGTCATTATTTTTATTGTTTACAACATTATTATTATTATTGTTATTATCATTATTAGTATTGCTATTATGATTATTATTTCTGTTATTATCATTATTAGTATTGCCATTATAATTATCATTATTATTGTCGTTATTGTCATTATTGTTATTGTTATTACCGTTATTATTATTGTTATTATCATTATTATTTCTCTTATTATTATTATTATTATTGTTATTACCGTTATTATTATTGTTGTTATCATTAATATTTCTGTTATTATCATTATTAGTATTGCTATTATCATTATCATTACTGGTATTATCATTATTATTATAGCTATTGTCATTATTGTTATTGTTAACAACATTACTATTATTGTTATTATCATTATTATCATTAGTATTGTCGTTATTGTCATTATTTTTATTGTTATTATCATTATTATTTCTGTTATTATCATTATTAGTATTGTTATTATAATTATCATTACTGGTATTGTCATTATTATTTTCGTTATTGTCATTATTGTTATTGTTATTACCATTATTATTATTGTTATTATCATTATTATTTCTGTTATTATCGTTATTATTATTTTCATTACCTTTATTATTATTGTTATTATCATTATTATTCCTGTTATTATCATTATTAGTATTGCTATTATAATTATCATTACTGGTATTATCATTATTATTGTCGTTATTGTCATTATTGTTATTGTTAACACCATTATTGTTATTGTTATTATCATTATTATTTCTGTTATTATCATTATTATTATTGTTATTATCATTATTATTTATGTTATTATCATTATTATTATTGTTATCACCATTATTAATATTGTTATTATCATTATCGTTACTGTTATTATCATTATTATATCTGTTATTATCGTTATTATTTCTGTAATTATCATTATTGTTATTGCTATTATCATTATTATTAGTGTTATTATCATTATTATTAGTGTTATTATTATTATTATTATTATAGTTAATATCATCATTATTGTTGTTATTATCATTATTAGTTCTGTTATTATCATTATTATTATTGTTATTATTATTATTGCTGTTATTATCATTATTAGTAAAGCTATTATCATTATCGTTACTGTTATTATCATTATTAGTATTGCTATTATCATTATCATTACTGGTATTATCATTATTATTATCGCTATTGTCATTATTGTTATTGTTAACACCATTATTATTTTTGTTATTATCATTATTATTGTCGTTATTGCCATTATTGTTATTGTAATTATTATTTATGTTATTATCGTTATTATTATTTTTATTATCATTATTATTAGTGTTATTATCATTATTATTGTCTTTATTGCCATTATTATCATTGTTATTATTATTATTATTATTACTGTTATTATCATTATTATTATTGTTATTATCACTATTATTTCTGTTATTATCATTATTATTATTATTGCTCTTATTATCATTATCAGTATTGCTATTATCATTATCATTACTGGTATTATCATTATTATTTTCGTTATTGTCATTATTGTTATTGTTAACACCATTATTATTATTGTTATTATCATTATTATTGTCGTTATTGTCATTATTGTTATTGTTAACACCATTATTATTATTGTTATTATCATTATTATTATTGTTATTCTCATTATTATTTCTGTTATTATCATTATTATTAGTGTTATTACCATTATTATTACTGTTATTATCATTATTATTCGTGTTATTATTATTATTATTATTATTATAGTTAATATCATCATTATTGTTGTTATTATCATTATTCTTACTGTTATTATCATTATTATTAGTGTTATTATTATTATTACTATTATAGTCAATATCATCATTATTGTTGTTTTTATCATTATTATTTCTGTTATTATCATTACTAGTATTGCTATTATAATTATTATTGTCGTTATTGTCATTATAGTTGTTGGTATGAAAATCTCTATAGTCTGCGTTATTACTACGATGGTAGCAATGATAATGTTTTTCGTTTGTTTTTTGTATTGCAATTCAATTCTGTTCTCTTCTGTACTCGATTCGGTGCAAGATGCACGTGCGTGTGTTTCGCGTTTGCTAATTATAGTTATATTATATTTATATTATTATGTTACCCTTTAATTATCTTCTATATTAATAAACAGTTCTTTTATATTAATTATTGCGTAATTCTGTCAGGTTATGGGCCCAGGCTTTAAAATAAAGTGAAAAGTGCTACGATAAAAAGAAATAATGGCGTCATTGAATAGCATCGCACACATTGAACGATTAAATGAAGACAATTATGAACTGTGGAGAGTTCACATGAAAAGTGCTTTAGTGTTTAGTGATTTATGGTCTTATGTCGATGGCACGGAAGTAAAAACGGAAGAAAATGAAGCCGACTGGTTAAAAAAGGACGCGAAAGCGTTAGCGTTAATTAACATGTGTATTTCGCAAAATCAGTTGAACCATGTGAAAAAGGCGAATAGTGCAAAAGAAGCCTGGGATAAATTAAAAGCCGTTTTTGTGTCTAAAGGTCCAGTTAGAAAAGTCGTGCTATATAAAGAATTGCTGCGTATGACAAAACAACCGAACGTTACGATGTCGCAATACGTGCACGCGTTCGAGAACAAAGCCGAACAAATAGATGCAGCAGGCGTAAAACTACCCGATGATCTACTGTCGATAATGTTATTAGCCTCATTACCATCCGAATTCGAAAATTTTTGTGTAGCGATCGAATCTCGAGATGATGTACCGACGCTCGATTACCTGAAGAGTAAATTGAAGGAGGAGGAAGCGAGACAGCAAGATAGAGACACGAATATGCACCATGACAGCACGGAAAGGGAGAATGAAGCTCTTGTATCCAAAAATAGTGTCAGTAACGGTAAGCCAGTGCAACAGAGGTTCCATAATAAACAAAGGTATGATGATAAACAATATAAAAAGACTCCGGGAAATTGTTTTAAGTGCAGTAAACCCGGACATATAAGTCGTAATTGCAAATCAGGGACAATGCGTTATAATAATGCGGATGCTATGACTGTAGTTGCGTATAATACAGCGAATTCTCGATCTTACGAATGGTGCCTTGACAGCGGCGCGACAAGGCACATGTGTAATACCGCAGAAAACTTCGTGTCATACACAGATGCGACGAATAATGTATACACTGCCGCGGATCAATGTATTAAATCGTACGGTTCGGGAAAAACAAAAATCAACGTTCAAGTAAATCCGAAACATTCAAATCAAGTTGAATTAAATAATGTAATGCATGTACCCGATCTTAAAACTAATTTACTATCGGTTTCTGCGATTACGGACAAAGGCTATGCAGTGAAATTCGGTAAAAGCGGTGCGACAGTAAAACGCGCGGACGGAACTACGGCGTTAACAGCGACTAAACGTGGACAATTATATATTGTAAATCAGAAATGCAATCATGCAATGCGAGCGAGCGTTAAAGACGACCGCCTGATACGATGGCATCAGCGTCTCGGTCATCTTAATATAAACGATATAAGAAGATTAAAATCGCACGAGATGGTCGATGGTATGAACGTAAGTATAAATCAAGAAACTCTAGATTGCGAAATTTGCAGTAAAGCAAAAATATGCCAGCAACCGTATAAAGTGTCAACTAATCGGAGCAAAGAAATACTCGGACTAGTACACTCCGATATTTGTGGACCGATGAAAACGGAGTCGTTGGGTGGAAAAAAATATTTCGTGACATTCATCGACGATTATACGAGATATACGGAAACAAGGATGCTACGAAATAAATCAGATGTTTTCGAAGAATTTAAAAAATATAAACGTCAGGTCGAAAAACAGACTGGTTGCTCAATTAAACAGCTACGAACGGACAATGCCAAGGAATATCTTTCGAACGAATTTTCAAAATTCCTAGAGGAAGAAGGTATTAAGCGCCAACTTAGCGTAGAGTATACTCCGCAACAGAACGGAGTGGCCGAACGTGCCAATCGCACGCTCGTAGAAATGGCCAGGTGCATAATGGTACAAGCGAATCTCCCGCAATCACTATGGGCCGAAGCAATAAATGCTGCGACGTATCTTCGAAATAGATGCCCTACGAAAGCATTAAATAATAAAACTCCATTTGAAGTATGGGCGAATAGAAAACCCTACGTTGGATTTCTAAGAATAGTAGGAAGCAAAGCCTTCGTCTTAAATAAGAGAGGCAAACGCAGCAAATTCGAGCCAAAAGGAGATGAATACGTGTTGGTCGGTTATGACAACATATCAAAAGCATACCGTTTATGGAAGAGAAATACGAAAACAGTAATCCGTGCGCGAGATGTTAAATTTATTGAAACAATAGACTCAAATGAAAAGGCAATCAAACGTGAAGAATCAATCGTACCACTAAATATGGAAGAGGCCGAAGAACGATTTGAAGAAATCAACACGGAAGAAAATGATACACACCTGCCTGAAGAAGATGAATCATCTCAGCCGGAAAATACAAGCGTAAAACGTGGACCAGGCAGACCAAAACTCCACAGAACAGGTAAAAGAGGGAGGCCATCCAAAATTTATCAATACAAGCAAATATCAGCTGACAGCGAAGAAGATCCTATTAACGTGGAAGATGCAATGAGCCGAGAAGATTCGGAGTTGTGACACAAGGCCATGAATATCGAATATGAAATTTTAATGAAGAATCAAACGTGGATCCTAGTTAAGAGGCCAACAAACCAGAGAGTTCTCACCAGCCGCTGGGTATTTAAAACCAAATATAATAAAGATGGCTCCGTAAATAAATATAAAGCGCGATTGGTTGCGCGCGGGCATACACAGCGCAAAGGGATTGACTACGAGGAGGTTTTCGCTCCCGTAGCACGATATGAAATTATAAGGACTCTTTTAGCAGTAGCTGTAAACGAAAATATGTATGTACATCAAATGGATGTTGTGTCAGCCTACGTTCAGGTCGACTTAGCAGATGAAGTTTACATGGAGCAGCCTCAATCGTTCGTAAAACACGGTGAAGAAAACAAGGTATGTAAATTATTAAAGCCATTGTACGGACTGAAACAATCCGGAAGAGAATGGTATAAAAAATTAGATAAATACGTCACGACTCAAGGTGCAAGACGAACAGAAGCAGATCCATGTGTCTATGTATTTGGAGCAAATAACGATAAAGTTATTATGATTAGCTATGTCGATGACATTATATTGGCTTCAAAGGACATGAATAAATTAAATGAAGTAAAGAATAAATTAAAGGCAAAATTCGAAATGACCGATCTTGGGCCAATTAGTGACATTCTGGGTATTAAAATCGATAGAAACGGAGAAACAGGAAGTATGACTCTTTCACAAGAAAATTATACCAAAGAACTAATTCATAAATTTAATATGCACAACGCAAAAACTACTTCAACGCCTATAGAGTCTAATACAAAAATTTCGAAAGATATGGAACCATCAACGGATAAAGAAAAGCAGGAAATGCAGAAGAGACCGTATCGTGAGTTAATTGGAGGACTCATCTATTTAGCAAATGCAACACGACCGGATATTGCATATGCAGCTTCTACATTGAGCCGATTTACATCGAATCCGGGTAAAGTTCACTGGGATTGTGCAAAACGTGTCCTTAGATATTTAAGTGCGACTTCTTGTTATAAGATAGAATATAAGAAAACTGACAGTAAGCTAACAGCGTACTCTGACTCCGATTGGGCCGGCGATATTGATGATCGGAAGTCATGTAGCGGAAATTTATTAATGTTAGCAGGCGGACCTGTCAGTTGGAAGTCAAAGAAACAGACTTCTGTCTCATTATCCACAATGGAAGCGGAATACGTTGCAGTGTCCGAATTGTGTAGAGAAGTAGTGTTCGTGATACGATTAATGAATCATATGGACTGTAAGGACTATGTAGAGACTCCAGTGACAATATTTTGTGACAATCAAACCGCCATTGAGTTAACTAAAAATGCAATGTATCATAAAAGAAGCAAACACATAGATATAAGTTACCATTATACGCGAGAGTTAGTGAGAAAAGTTATTATAAAAATTAATTATATAAGTACACACTATATGATTGCTGATATTTTAACAAAAGCGTTACCGAAAAATAAGCATCAAAATTGTTTGTCCATGTTAAACATAAAATAAGCGTGTGAATGTGTGGTCTTGCGAGTGAATGTAAATCCTAAATGTCATATTGAATTATAGAATATATAGATAGAGGGAGTGTTGGTATGAAAATCTATATAGTCTGCGTTATTACTACAATTGTAGCAATGATAATGTTTTTCTTTTGTTTTTTGTATTGCAATTCAATTCTGTTCTCTTCTGTACTCGATTCGGTGCAAGATGCACGTGCGTGTGTTTCGCGTTTGCTAATTATAGTTATATTATATTTATATTATTATGTTACCCTTTAATTATCTTCTATATTAATAAACAGTTCTTTTATATTAAATATTGCGTAATTCTGTCAATAGTTATTGTTAACACTATTATTATTATTGTTATTATCATTATTATTTCTGTTATTATAATTATTAGTATTGCTATTATAGTTATCATTACTGGTATTATCATTATTATTGTCATTATTGTTATTGTTATTACCATTATTATTATTGTTATTATCATTATTAGTACTGCTATTATAATTATTAGTATTGCTATTATAATTATCATTACTGGTATTATCATTATTATTGTCGTTATTGTCATTATTGTTATTGTTAACACCATTATTGTTATTGTTATTATCATTATTCTTTCTGTTATTATCATTATTATTATTGTTATTATTTTTATTATTATTACTGTTATTATTATTATTATTGTCGTTATTGTCATTATTAGTATTGCTATTATAATTATCATTACTGGTATTATCATTATTATTGTCGTTATTGTCATTATTGTTATTGTTAACACCATTATTATTATTGTTATTAACATTATTACCATTATTATTATCATTATTATTGTCGTTATTATCGCTATTATTATTGTTCTTATCATTATTATTGTCGTTATTATCATTATTATTATTGTTACTATCATTACTATTAGTGTTATTATCGTTATTATAGTCGTTATTGTCATTATTATTATTGTTATTACCATTACTATTATTGTTATTATCATTATTATTATTGTTATTATCATTATTATTATAGTTAATATCATCATTATTGTTGTTATTATCATAATTATTAGGGTTATTATCATTATTATTATTGTTATTACCATTATTATTATTATTGTTATTATCATTATTATTAGTGTTATTATCATAATTATTATTGTTATTACCATTATTATTAGTGTTATTATCATTATTATTAGTGTTATTATCATAATTATTATTGTTATTATCATTATCATTTCTGTTATTGTCAGTATTGTTATTGTTAACACTATTATTATTATTGTTATTGTCATTATTATTTATGTTATTATCGTTATTATTATTGTTATTATCATTATTATTTATGTTATTATCATTATTATTCATGTTATTATCGGTATTATTATTGTTATTATAATTATTATTTCTGTTATTATCATTATTGTTACTGCTATTATCATTATTATTGTCGTTATTGTCATTATTATTATCTTTATTATCATTATTATTATTGTTATTATCATTATTATTGTCGTTAATGTCATTAGTATTATTGTAGTACCATTGTTATTACTTTTATTATCATTATTATTATAGTTAATATCATCATTATTGTTGTTATTATCATAATTAAGAGGGTTATTATCACTATTATTATTGTTATTACCATTATTATTATTGTTATTATCATTATTATTTCTGTTATTATCATTATTATTATTGTTATTATTATTATTATTATTACTGTTATTATTATTATTATTGTCGTTATTGTCATTATTAGTATTGCTATTATAATTATCATTACTGTTATTATCATTATTATTGTCGTTATTGTCATTATTGTTATTGTTAACACCATTATTATTATTGTTATTAACATTATTACCATTATTATTATCATTATTATTTCTGTTATTATCATTATTATTGTCGTTATTATCGCTATTATTATTGTTCTTATCATTATTATTGTCGTTATTATCATTATTATTATTGTTACTATCATTACTATTAGTGTTATTATCGTTATTATAGTCGTTATTGTCATTATTATTATTGTTATTACCATTACTATTATTGTTATTATCATTATTATTATTGTTATTATCATTATTATTATAGTTAATATCATCATTATTGTTGTTATTATCATAATTATTAGGGTTATTATCATTATTATTATTGTTATTACCATTATTATTATTGTTATTATCATTATTATTAGTGTTATTATCATAATTATTATTGTTATTACCATTATTATTAGTGTTATTATCATTATTATTACTGTTATTATCATTATTATTAGTGTTATTATCATAATTATTATTGTTATTACCATTATTATTATTGTTATTATCATTATTATTATAGTTAATTTCGTCATTATTGTTGTTATTATCATTATTAATATTGCTATTATAATTATTATTACTGGTATTATCATTATTATTGTCGTTATTGTCATTATTGTTATTGTTATTACCATTATTATTATTGTTATTATCATTATTATTTCTGTTATTATCATTATTATTATTGTTATTATCATTATTATTTGTGTTATTATCATAATTATTATTGTTATTACCATTATTATTATTGTTATTATCATTATTATTTCTGTTATTATCGTCATTATTATTGTTATTATCATTATTATTTGTGTTATTATCATAATTGTTATTGTTATTATCATTATTATTTCTATTATTATCATTATTATTATTGCTATTATCATTATTATTTCTGTTATTGTCATTATTGTTATTGTTAACACTATTATTATTATTGTTATTGTTATTATTATTATTATCACTGTTATTATCATTATTATTGCCATTATTGTCATTATTAGTATTGCTATTATAATTATCATTACCGGTATTATCATTATTATTGTCGTTATTGTCATTATTGTTAATGTTAACACCATTATAATTACTGTTATTATCATTATTATTTCTGTTATTATCATTACTAGTATTGCTTTTATCATTATGATTACTGTTATTATCATTATTATATCTGTTATTAACGTTATTATTTCTGAGCTTATCATTATTATTAGTGTTATTATTATCATTGTTATTTGTTATTATCACTATTATTTATCTTATTGTCGTTATTATTATTGTTATTATCATTATTATTTCTGTTAGTATCATTATTAGTATTGCTATTATCATTATCATTACTGTTCTTATCATTATTACTGTCGTTACTGTCATTATTGTTATTGTTAGTACCATTATTATTAGTGTTATTATCATTGTTATTAGTGTTATTATCATAATTATTATTGTTCTTACCATTATTATTATTGTTAGTACCATTATTATTAGTGTTATTATTATTATTATTATTGTTATTACCATTATTATTATTGTTATTATCATTATTAGTATTGCTATTATCATTATTATTGTCGTTGTTGTCATTATTGTTATTGTTAACACTATTATTTTAATTGTTATTTTCATTACTATTTCTGTTATTATCATTATTAGTATTGTTATTATCATTATTATTTCTGTTATTATCATTATTATTATTGTTATTACCATTATTATTATTGTTATTATCATTATTATTTCTGTTATTATCATTATTAGTATTGCTATTATAATTATCATTACTGATATTATCATTATTATTGTCGTTATTGTTATTATTATTATTATTACTGTTATTATCATTAATATTGCTATTATAATTATCATTACTGGTATTATCATTATTATTTCTGTTATTCTCATTATTATTTCTATTATTATCATTATTATTAGTGTTATTACCATTATTATTAGTGTTATTATCATTATTAGTATTGCTATTATCATTATTATTGTCGTTATTGTCATTATTGTTATTGTTAACACTATTATTATTATTGTTATTATCATTATTAGTATTGTTATTATAATTATCATTACTGGTATTATCATTATTATTGTCGTTATTGTCATTATTGTTGTTGTTATTACCATTATTATTATTGTTATTATCATTATTATTTCTGTTATTATCATTATTATTATTGTTATTATCATTCTCATTATGGTTACTATCTTTATTATTATTGTTATAATCACTATTATTTCTATTATTATCATTATTATTATTGTTACTATCATTACTATTAGTGTTATTATCGCTATTATAGTCGTTATTGTCATTATTATTATTGTTATTACCATTATTATTAATGTTATTATCATTATTATTACTGTTATTATCATTATTATTAGTGTTATTGTTATTATTATTATTATAGTTAATATCATCATTATTGTTGTTATTATCATTATTACTTCTGTTATTATCATTGTTATTATTGTTATTACCATTATTATTATGGTTATTATCATTATTAGTATTGCTATTATCATTATTATTGTCGTTATTGTCATTATTGTTATTGTTAACACTATTATTATTATTGTTATTATCATTATTATTTCTGTTATTATCATTATTAGTATTGTTATTATAATTATCATTACTGGTATTATCATTATTATTGTCGTTATTGTCATTATTGTTATTGTTATTACCATTATTATTATTGTTATTATCATTATTATTTCTGTTATTATCATTATTATTATTGCAATTATAATTATCATTTCTGTTATTACCATTATTATTATTGTTATTATCATTATTATTACTGTTATTATCATTATCATTACTGTTATTATCATTATTAGTATTGCAATTATCATTATTATTGTCGATATTGTCGTAATTATTATTGTTATTATAATTGTTCTTAGTGGTATTATCATTATGATCATAGTTACGATCATCATTATTGTTGTTATTATCATTATTATTACTGTTATTATCATTATTATTAATGTTATTATCAGTGTTATTATTGTTATTAACAGTACTATTACTGTTATTATCATTATTATTGTCGTTATTGCCATAACTATTAGTGTTATTATTATTATTATTAGTGTTATTATCATTATGGGTATTGCTATTATCATTATCATTACTGTTATTATGATTATTAGTCCTGTTATTATCATTATTAGTATTGCTATTATCATTATCATTACTGTTATTATCATTATTATTACTGTTATTATCATTATTAGTATTGCTATTATCATTACTATTGTCGTTATTGTCATAACTGTAATTGTTATTATCATTGTTATTAGTGGTATTATCATTATGATTATAGTTACGATCATCATTATTGTTGTTATTATCATTATTATTACTGTTATTATCATTATTATTATAGTTAATATCATCATTATTGTTGTTATTATCATTATTATTAATGTTATTATCATTATTATTATTATTGTTATTAACATTATTATTATTGTTATTATCATTATTAGTATTGCTATTATCATTATGATTACTGTTATTATCATTATTATATCTGTTATTAACGTTATTATTTCTGAGCCTATCATTATTATTAGTGTTATTATTATTATTATTACTCTTATTATCATTATTATTATTTTTGTTATTATCATTATTATTTGTTATTATCACTATTATTTATGTTATTGTCGTTATTATTATTGTTATTATCATTATTATTTCTGTTAGTATCATTATTAGTATTGCTATTATCATTATCATTACTGTTCTTATCATTATTACTGTCGTTATTGTCATTATTGTTATTGTTAGTACCATTATTATTAGTGTTATTATCATTATTATTAGTGTTATTATCATAATTATTATTGTTATTACCATTATTGTTAGGGTTATTATCATTATTATTACTGTGATTATCATTATTATTGTCGTTATTGCCATTATTATTATTGTTAGTACCATTATTATTAGTGTTATTATCATTATTATTATTGTTATTACCATTATTATTATTGTTATTTTCATTATTATTTCTGTTATTATCATTATTAGTATTGCTATTATAATTATCATTACTGTTATTATCATTATTATTGTCGTTATTGTCATTATTGTTATTGTCAACACCATTATTATTATTGTTATTATCATTATTATTTCTGTTATTATCATTATTATTATTGTTATTACCATTATTATTACTGTTATTATCATTATTATTAGTGTTATTATCATTATTATTACTGTCATTCTCATTATTAGTATTATCATTATTATTGTCGTTATTGTCATTATTGTTATTGTTAACACCATTATTATTAGTGTTATTATCATTATTATTATTGTTATTACCATTATTATTATTGTTATTTTCATTATTATTTCTGTTATTATCATTATTCGTATTGCTATTATCATTATCATTACTGTTATTATCATAATTATTAGCGTTATTACTATTATTGTTATTGTTATTACCATTATTATTTCTGTTAGTATCATTATTGTTATTGCTATTATCATTATTATTGTCGTTATTGTCATTATTATTATTGTTATTAACATTATTATTATTGTTA
The DNA here is from genome assembly GCA_947623535.1 of Coelioxys conoideus. NCBI lineage: Eukaryota > Metazoa > Arthropoda > Insecta > Hymenoptera > Megachilidae > Coelioxys > Coelioxys conoideus. The sequence goes on along the minus strand of CANQJN010000021.1, from coordinate 2,795,958 downwards.
TTATCATTATTATTTCTGTTATTGTCTTTATTGTTATTGTTAACACCATTATTATTATTGTTATTATCATTATTATTTATGTTATTATCGTCATTATTATTGTTATTATCATTATTATTAGTGTTATTATCATAATTATTACTGTTATTGCCATTATTATTATTGTTATTACCATTATTATTATTGTTATTATCATTATTATTTCTGTTATTATCATTATTAGTATTGCTATAATCATTATCATTACTGATATTATCATTATTATTATTGTTATTCTCATTATTATTTCTGTTATTATCATTCTTATTAGTGTTATTACCATTATTATTACTGTTATTAACATTATTATTCGTGTTATTATTATTATTATTATTATTATAGTTAATATCATCATTATTGTTGTTATTATCATTATTACTTCTGTTATTATCATTATTATTACTGTTATTATCATTATTATTATAGTTAATATCATCATTATTGTTCTTATTATCATTATTATTAATGTTATTATCATTATTATTATTGTTATTAACATTACTATTACTGTTATTATCATTATTATAGTCGTTATAGTCATTATTCTTATTGTTATTACCATTACTATTATTGTTATTATCATTATTATTATTGTTATTATCATTATTATTATAGTTAATATCAACATTATTGTTGTTATTATCATAATTATTAGGGTTATTGTCATTATTATTATTGTTATTACCATTATTATTATAGTTATTATCATTATTAGTATTGCTATTATCATTATTATTGTCGTTATTGTCTTTATTGTTATTGTTAACACCATTATTATTATTGTTATTACTATTATTATTATTTCTGTTATTATCATTATTAGTATTGCTATAATCATTATCATTACTGATATTATCATTATTATTGTCGTTATTGTCATTATAGTTATTGTTAACACTATTATTATTATTGTTATTATCATTATTAGTATTGCTATTATCATTATCATTACTGGTATTATCATTATTATTGTCGTTATTGTCATTATTGTTATTGTTAACACCATTATTATTATTGTCATTATCATTATTATTATTGTTATTACCATAATTATTATTGTTATTATCATTATTATTATTGTTAGTCTCATTATTATTTCTGTTATTATCGTTATTATTATTGTTATTATCATTATTATTTCTGTTACTATCATTATTATTATTGATATTACCATTATTATTATTGTTATAATCGTTATTATTTCTTTTATTATCATTATTATTATTGTTATTACCATTATTATTTCTGTTATTATCATTATTATTATTGTTATTATTATTATTATTACTGTTATTATCATTCTTATTAGTGTTACTATTATTATTATTATTATAATTAATATCATCATTATTGATGTTTTTATCATTACTGTTACCGTTATTATCATTATTACAGTCGATAATGTCCTTATTATTATTGTTATTAACATTATTATTTCTGTTATTATCATTATCATTACCGTCATTATGATTATTAGTTCTGTTATTATCAATATTAGTACTGCTATTATCATTATCATTACTGGTATTATCATTATTATTATTGTTATTACCATTATTATTTCTGTTATTATCATTATTATTTCTGTTATTATCATTATTATTATTGTTATTATTATTATTATTACTGTTATTATCATTCTTATTAGTGTTACTATTATTATTATTATTATAATTAATATCATCATTATTGATGTTTTTATCATTACTGTTACCGTTATTATCATTATTACAGTCGATAATGTCCTTATTATTATTGTTATTAACATTATTATTTCTGTTATTATCATTATCATTACCGTCATTATGATTATTAGTTCTGTTATTATCAATATTAGTACTGCTATTATCATTATCATTACTGGTATTATCATTATTATTGTCGTTATTGTCATTATTGTTATTGTTAACACCATTATTATTATTGTTATTACCATTATTATTATTGTTATTATCATTATTATTTCTCTTATTATCGTTATTATTATTGTTATTATGAATATTATTTCTGTTATTATCATTTTTTTATTGTTATTACCATTATTATTATTGTTATTATAATTATTATTTCCTTTATTATCATTATTATTATTGTTATTACCATTATTATCAGTGTTATTATCATTATTATTACTGTGATTATCATTATTATTGTCGTTATTGCCATTATTATTATTGTTAGTACCATTATTATTACTGTTATTATCATTATTAGTATTGCTATTATCATTATCATTCCTGTTATTACCATTATTATTATTGTTATTATCATTATTATTATTGTTATTATTATTATTATTACTGTTATTATCATTATTAGTATTGCTATTATCATTATCATTACTGTTATCATCATTATTATTGTTGTTATTGTCATTATTGTTATTGTTAGTACCACTATTATTAGTGTTATTATCATAATTATTATTGTTATTACCATTATTATTAGTGTTATTATCATTATTATTACTGTGATTATCATTATTATTGTCGTTATTGCCATTATTATTATTGTTAGTACCATTATTATTAGTGTTATTATCATTATTATTATTGTTATTACCATTATTATTATTGTTATTTTCATTATTCTTTCTGTTATTATCATTATTAGTATTGCTATTATAATTATCATTACTGGTATTATCATTATTATTGTCGTTATTGTCATTATTGTTATTGTTAACACCATTATTCTTATTGTTATTATCATTATTATTATTGTTATTCTCATTATTATTTCTGTTATTATCATTATTATTAGTGTTATTACCATTATTATTACTGTTATTAACATTATTATTCGTGTTATTATTATTATTATTATTATTATTATAGTTATTATCATTATTATTGTTGTTATTAACATTACTATTAATGTTATTATCATTATTATAGTCGTTATAGTCATAATTATTATTGTCATTACCATTACTGTTATTGTTACTATCATTATTATTATTGTTATTCTCATTATTATTTCTGTTATTATCATTATTATTAGTGTTATTACCATTATTATTACTGTTATTAACATTATTATTCGTGTTATTATTATTATTATTATTATTATAGTTAATATCATCATTATTGTTGTTATTATCATTTTTGTTATTGCTATTATCATTATTATTGCTGTTATTATCATTATCATTGACGTTAATGTCATTATTATTACTGTTATTATCATTATTATTGTCGTTATTGCCATTATTATTATTGTTATACCATTACTATTATTGTTATTATCATTATTATTATTGTTATTATCATTATTATTATAGTTAATATCAACATTATTGTTGTTATTATCATAATTATTAGGGTTATTGTCATTATTATTATTGTTATTACCATTATTATTATAGTTATTATCATTATTAGTATTGCTATTATCATTATTATTGTCGTTATTGTCTTTATTGTTATTGTTAACACCATTATTATTATTGTTATTACTATTATTATTATTTCTGTTATTATCATTATTAGTATTGCTATAATCATTATCATTACTGATATTATCATTATTATTGTCGTTATTGTCATTATAGTTATTGTTAACACTATTATTATTATTGTTATTATCATTATTAGTATTGCTATTATCATTATCATTACTGGTATTATCATTATTATTGTCGTTATTGTCATTATTGTTATTGTTAACACCATTATTATTATTGTCATTATCATTATTATTATTGTTATTACCATAATTATTATTGTTATTATCATTATTATTATTGTTAGTCTCATTATTATTTCTGTTATTATCGTTATTATTATTGTTATTATCATTATTATTTCTGTTACTATCATTATTATTATTGATATTACCATTATTATTATTGTTATAATCGTTATTATTTCTTTTATTATCATTATTATTATTGTTATTACCATTATTATTTCTGTTATTATCATTATTATTATTGTTATTATTATTATTATTACTGTTATTATCATTCTTATTAGTGTTACTATTATTATTATTATTATAATTAATATCATCATTATTGATGTTTTTATCATTACTGTTACCGTTATTATCATTATTACAGTCGATAATGTCCTTATTATTATTGTTATTAACATTATTATTTCTGTTATTATCATTATCATTACCGTCATTATGATTATTAGTTCTGTTATTATCAATATTAGTACTGCTATTATCATTATCATTACTGGTATTATCATTATTATTGTCGTTATTGTCATTATTGTTATTGTTAACACCATTATTATTATTGTTATTACCATTATTATTATTGTTATTATCATTATTATTTCTCTTATTATCGTTATTATTATTGTTATTATGAATATTATTTCTGTTATTATCATTTTTTTATTGTTATTACCATTATTATTATTGTTATTATAATTATTATTTCCTTTATTATCATTATTATTATTGTTATTACCATTATTATCAGTGTTATTATCATTATTATTACTGTGATTATCATTATTATTGTCGTTATTGCCATTATTATTATTGTTAGTACCATTATTATTACTGTTATTATCATTATTAGTATTGCTATTATCATTATCATTCCTGTTATTACCATTATTATTATTGTTATTATCATTATTATTATTGTTATTATTATTATTATTACTGTTATTATCATTATTAGTATTGCTATTATCATTATCATTACTGTTATCATCATTATTATTGTTGTTATTGTCATTATTGTTATTGTTAGTACCACTATTATTAGTGTTATTATCATAATTATTATTGTTATTACCATTATTATTAGTGTTATTATCATTATTATTACTGTGATTATCATTATTATTGTCGTTATTGCCATTATTATTATTGTTAGTACCATTATTATTAGTGTTATTATCATTATTATTATTGTTATTACCATTATTATTATTGTTATTTTCATTATTCTTTCTGTTATTATCATTATTAGTATTGCTATTATAATTATCATTACTGGTATTATCATTATTATTGTCGTTATTGTCATTATTGTTATTGTTAACACCATTATTCTTATTGTTATTATCATTATTATTATTGTTATTCTCATTATTATTTCTGTTATTATCATTATTATTAGTGTTATTACCATTATTATTACTGTTATTAACATTATTATTCGTGTTATTATTATTATTATTATTATTATTATAGTTATTATCATTATTATTGTTGTTATTAACATTACTATTAATGTTATTATCATTATTATAGTCGTTATAGTCATAATTATTATTGTCATTACCATTACTGTTATTGTTACTATCATTATTATTATTGTTATTCTCATTATTATTTCTGTTATTATCATTATTATTAGTGTTATTACCATTATTATTACTGTTATTAACATTATTATTCGTGTTATTATTATTATTATTATTATTATAGTTAATATCATCATTATTGTTGTTATTATCATTTTTGTTATTGCTATTATCATTATTATTGCTGTTATTATCATTATCATTGACGTTAATGTCATTATTATTACTGTTATTATCATTATTATTGTCGTTATTGCCATTATTATTATTGTTACACCATTACTATTATTGTTATTATCATTATTATTATTGTTATTATCATTATTATTATAGTTAATATCAACATTATTGTTGTTATTATCATAATTATTAGGGTTATTGTCATTATTATTATTGTTATTACCATTATTATTATAGTTATTATCATTATTAGTATTGCTATTATCATTATTATTGTCGTTATTGTCTTTATTGTTATTGTTAACACCATTATTATTATTGTTATTACTATTATTATTATTTCTGTTATTATCATTATTAGTATTGCTATAATCATTATCATTACTGATATTATCATTATTATTGTCGTTATTGTCATTATAGTTATTGTTAACACTATTATTATTATTGTTATTATCATTATTAGTATTGCTATTATCATTATCATTACTGGTATTATCATTATTATTGTCGTTATTGTCATTATTGTTATTGTTAACACCATTATTATTATTGTCATTATCATTATTATTATTGTTATTACCATAATTATTATTGTTATTATCATTATTATTATTGTTAGTCTCATTATTATTTCTGTTATTATCGTTATTATTATTGTTATTATCATTATTATTTCTGTTACTATCATTATTATTATTGATATTACCATTATTATTATTGTTATAATCGTTATTATTTCTTTTATTATCATTATTATTATTGTTATTACCATTATTATTTCTGTTATTATCATTATTATTATTGTTATTATTATTATTATTACTGTTATTATCATTCTTATTAGTGTTACTATTATTATTATTATTATAATTAATATCATCATTATTGATGTTTTTATCATTACTGTTACCGTTATTATCATTATTACAGTCGATAATGTCCTTATTATTATTGTTATTAACATTATTATTTCTGTTATTATCATTATCATTACCGTCATTATGATTATTAGTTCTGTTATTATCAATATTAGTACTGCTATTATCATTATCATTACTGGTATTATCATTATTATTGTCGTTATTGTCATTATTGTTATTGTTAACACCATTATTATTATTGTCATTATCATTATTATTATTGTTATTACCATAATTATTATTGTTATTATCATTATTATTATTGTTAGTCTCATTATTATTTCTGTTATTATCGTTATTATTATTGTTATTATCATTATTATTTCTGTTACTATCATTATTATTATTGATATTACCATTATTATTATTGTTATAATCGTTATTATTTCTTTTATTATCATTATTATTATTGTTATTACCATTATTATTTCTGTTATTATCATTATTATTTCTGTTATTATCATTATTATTATTGTTATTATTATTATTATTACTGTTATTATCATTCTTATTAGTGTTACTATTATTATTATTATTATAATTAATATCATCATTATTGATGTTTTTATCATTACTGTTACCGTTATTATCATTATTACAGTCGATAATGTCCTTATTATTATTGTTATTAACATTATTATTTCTGTTATTATCATTATCATTACCGTCATTATGATTATTAGTTCTGTTATTATCAATATTAGTACTGCTATTATCATTATCATTACTGGTATTATCATTATTATTGTCGTTATTGTCATTATTGTTATTGTTAACACCATTATTATTATTGTTATTACCATTATTATTATTGTTATTATCATTATTATTTCTCTTATTATCGTTATTATTATTGTTATTATGAATATTATTTCTGTTATTATCATTTTTTTATTGTTATTACCATTATTATTATTGTTATTATAATTATTATTTCCTTTATTATCATTATTATTATTGTTATTACCATTATTATTAGTGTTATTATCATTATTATTACTGTGATTATCATTATTATTGTCGTTATTGCCATTATTATTATTGTTATTATCATTATTATTATTGTTATTATTATTATTATTACTGTTATTATCATTATTAGTATTGCTATTATCATTATCATTACTGTTATCATCATTATTATTGTTGTTATTGTCATTATTGTTATTGTCAACACCATTATTATTATTGTTATTATCATTATTATTTCTGTTATTATCATTATTATTATTGTTATTACCATTATTATTATTGTTGTTACTGTCATTATTATTAGTATTATTACCATTATTATTACTGTTATTATCATTATTATTAGTGTTATTATAATTATTATTACTGTCATTATCATTATTATTGTCGTTATTGTCATTATTGTTAGTGTTAACACCATTATTATTATTGTTATTATCATTATTATTATTGTTATTACCATAATTATTATTGTTATTATCATTATTATTTCTGTTATTATCATTATTCGTATTGCTATTATCATTATCATTACTGCTATTATCATTATTCGTATTGCTATTATCATTATCATTACTGTTATTATCATAATTATTAGCGCTATTACAATTATTATTATTGTTATTACCATTATTATTATTGTTAGTCTCATTATTATTTCTGTTATTATCGTTATTATTATTGTTATTACCATTATTAATATTGTTATTACCATTATTATTATTGTTATTATCATTATTATTTCTGTTATTATCGTTATTATTATTGTTATTATCACTATTATTTCTGTTATTATCATCATTATTGTTGTTATTATCATTATTATTGTCGTTAATTCCATTATTATTATTACTATTCTTATCTTTATTAGTATTGCTATTATCATTATCATTATTATTGTCGATAATGCCATTATTATTATTGTTATTACGATTATTATTATTGTTGTTTATATCATTATTATTTCTGTTATTATCGTTATTATTATTGTTAATATCATTATTATTTATGTTATTATCGTTATTATTATTGTTATTATCATTATTATTTCTGTTATTATCATTATTATTATTTTTATTATCATTATTATTTCTTTTATTATCGTTATTATTATTGTCATTACCATTATTATTATTGTTATTATCGATATTAATTCTTTTATTATCGTTATTATTATTTTTATTATCATTATTATTAATGTTACTATTTTAATTATTTCTGTTATTATCGCTATTATTATTGTTATCATCATTATTATTATTGTTATTATCATTATTATTGTCGTTAATGTCATTATTATTATTACTGTTATTATGTTTATTAGTATTGCTATTATCAATATGATTACTGTTATTATCTTTATTATTTTTGATAATGCCATTATTATTATTGTTATTACCATTATTATTATTGTTATTATCATTACTATTTCTGTTATTATCATTATTATTATAGTTATAACCATTATTATTATTTTTATTATCACTATTATTTCTGTTATTGTCATTATTGTTATTGTTAACACTATTATTATTATTGTTATTAACATTATTATTTCTGTTATTATCATTATTAGTATTGCTATTATCATTATCATTATTATTTCTGTTATTATCGTTATTATTTCTGTTATTACCATTATTAGTATTGCTATTATCATTATCATTACTGGTATTATAATTATTATTGTCGTTATTGCCATTATTATTATTGATATTACGCTTACTATTATTGTTATTATCCTTATTATTATTGTTATTGCCGTTATTATTTCTGTTATAATCGTTATTATTATTGTTGTTGTCATTATTATTTATGTTATTGTCGTTATTGCCATTATTATTATTGTTATTATTATTATTATTAGCGTTATTATCATTATTATTTCTGTCATTATCATTATTAGTATTGCTATTATAATTATCATTACTGGTATTATCATTATTATTGTCGTTATTATCATTACTATTACTGTTATTATCATTATTATAGTCGTTATTGTCATTATTATTATTGTCATTACCATTACTATTATTATTATTATCATTATTATTATTGTTATTATCATTATTATTAGTGTTATTATCATTATTATTAGTGTTATTATCATTATTATTATTGTTATTATCATTATTACAGCCGCTATTGTCATTATTATTATTGTTATTACGCTTACTATTATTGATATTATCCTTATTATTATTGTTATTGCCGTTATTATTTCTGTTATAATCGTTATTATTATTGTTGTTGTCATTATTATTTATGTTATTGTCGTTATTGCCATTATTATTATTGTTATTATTATTATTATTAGTGTTATTATCATTATTATTACTGTCATTATCATTATTAGTATTGCTATTATAATTATCATTACTGGTATTATCATTATTATTGTCGTTATTATCGTTACTATTACTGTTATTATCATTATTATAGTCGTTATTGTCATTATTATTATTGTTATTACCATTACTATTATTGTTATTATCATTATTATTATTGTTACGATCGTTATTACTACTGTTATTATCATTACTATTATAGTTAATATCATCATTATTGTTGTTATTATCATTATTATTAGTGTTATTATCACTATTATTATTGTCATTATCCTTACTATTACTGTTATTATCATTATTATTGTCGTTATTGTCATTATTATTATTGTTATTACAATTACTATTATTGTTATTACTATTATCATTATTATTACTGTTATTATCATTATTACTGTCGATAATGTCATTCTAGACATGCGAAAGTGAATATAAAAACGCTATATTTTATATAATATAACGTGTAGAAGCATCAGTTCAACGATCAGCGCACTGAACCGACTATGCAGACAGTTACTCCGGTATTTTCGTGACTTTCGAACTCGCCACCGAACCGACTATGCGGAAAGATTTTTCGTCAATAATTGGACAACGCGACATTTTAGACATGCGAAAGTGCATATAAAAACGCTTTATTTCACGTAATTTAACGTGTAGAAGCATCGGTTCGACGATCGGCGATGATCGGCGCACCGAACCGACTATGCAGAACCTTACTCCGGTATTTTCGTGACTTTCGAACTCGCCACCGAACCGACTATGCGGAAAGATTTTTCGTCAATAATTGGACAACGCGACATTTTAGACATGCGAAAGTGCATATAAAAACGCTTTATTTCACGTAATTTAACGTGTAGAAGCATCGGTTCGACGATCGGCGATGATCGGCGCACCGAACCGACTATGCAGAACCTTACTCCGGTATTTTCGTGACTTTCGAACTCGCCACGGAACCGACTATGCGGAAACATTTTTCGTCAAATACTCGAAAACGGGAAATTTTAGACATGCGAAAGTGAATATAAAAACGCTTTATTTGACGTTATTTAACGTGTAGAAGCATCGGTTCGACGATCGGCGATGATCGGCGCACCGAACCGACTATGCAGAAAGTTGCTCCGGTATTTTCGTGACTTTCGAACTCGCCACCGAACCGACTATGCGGAAAGATTTATCGTCAATAAATCGAAAACGTGAAATTTTGTAAATGCGAAAGTAAATATAAAAAGCCATATTTAGTATAATTTAATGTGTAGAAGCATCGGTTCGACGATAGGCGATGATAGGCGCACCGAACCGACTATGCAGAACGTTACTGCGGTATTTTCGTGACTTTCGAACTCGCCACCGAACCGACTATGGGGAGAGATTTTTCGTCAATAACTCGAAAACGTTCAATTTTAGACCTGGGAAAGTGAATATGAAAACGCTTTATATAGTATAATTTAACGTGTAGAAGCATTGGTTCGACGATCGGTGATGATCGGCGCACCGAACCAACTATGCAGAACGTTACTCCGGTATTTTCGTGACTTTCGAACTCGCCACCGAACCGACTATGCGGAAAGATATTTCGTGAATAAATCGAACACGTGAAATTTTGTAAATGCGAAAGTGAATATAAAAACGCCATATTTAGTATAATTTAACGTGTAGAAGCTTCGGTTCGACGATCGGCGATGATCGGCGCACCGAACCGACTATGCAGAAAGTTGCTCCGGTATTTTCGTGACTTTCGAACTCTCCACCGCACCGACTATGCGGAAAGGATTTTCGTCAATAACTCGAAAGCGTGAAATTTTAGACCTGCGAAAGTGAATATAAAAACGCTTTATTTAACGTAATTTAACGTGTAGAAGCATCGGTTCGACGATCGGCGATGATCGGCGCACCGAACCGACTATGCAGAAAGTTGCTCCGGTATTTTCGTGACTTTCGAACTCTCCACCGCACCGACTATGCGGAAAGATTTCTCGTCAATAACTCGGAAGCGTGAAATTTCATACATGCGAAGGTGAATATAAAAACGCTTTATATAGTATAATTTAACGTGTAGAAGCATCGGTTCGACGATCGGCGATGATCGGCGCACCTAACCGACTATGCAGAAAGGATTTTCGTCAAAAACTCGAAAGCGTGAAATTTTAGACCTGCGAAAGTGAATAGAAAAACGCTTTATTTAGTATAATATATCGTGTAGAAACATCGGTTCGACGATCAGCGCACCGAACCGACTATGCAGACAGTTACTCCGGTATTTTCGTGACTTTCGAAATCTCCACCGAACCGACTATGCGGAAAGATTTATCGTCAATAACTCGGAAGCGTGAAATTTCATACATGCGAAGGTGAATATAAAAACGCTTTATTTAGTATAATTTAACGTGTAGAAGCATCGCTTCGACGATCGGCGATGATCGGCGCACCGAATCGACTATGCCGAACGTTGCTCCGATATTTTCGTGACTTTCGAACTCTCCACCGAACCGACTATGCAGAAAGGATTTTCGTCAATAACTCGAAAGCGTGAAATTTTAGACCTGTGAAAGTGAATATAAAAACGCTTTATTTCGCGTAATTTAACGTGTAGAAGCATCGGTTCGACGATCGGCGATGATCGGCGCACCGAACCGAATATGCAGAACGTTACGCCGGTATTTTCGTGACTTTCGAACTCGCCACCGAACCGACTATGTGGAAAGATTTATCGTCAATAACTCGGAAGCGTGAAATTTCATACATGCGAAGGTGAATACAAAAACGCTTTATTTAGTATAATTTAACGTGTAGAAGCATCGCTTCGACGAACGGCGATGATCGGCGCACCGAATCGACTATGCCGAACGTTGCTCCGGTATTTTCGTGACTTTAGAACTCTCCACCGAACCGACTATGCAGAAAGGATTTTCGTCAAAAACTCGAAAGCGTGAAATTTTAGACCTGCGATAGTGAATAGAAAAACGCTTTATTTAGTATAATATATCGTGTAGAAACATCGGTTCGACGATCAGCGCACCGAACCGACTATGCAGACAGTTACTCCGGTATTTTCGTGACTTTCGAAATCTCCACCGAACCGACTATGCGGAAAGATTTATCGTCAATAACTCGGAAGCGTGAAATTTCATACATGCGAAGGTGAATATAAAAACGCTTTATTTAGTATAATTTAACGTGTAGAAGCATCGCTTCGATGATCGGCGCACCGAACCGACTATGCCGAACGTTGCTCCGGTATTTTCGTGACTTTCGAACTCTCCACCGAACCGACTATGCGGAAAGATTTATCGTCAATAAATCGAAAACGTGAAATTTTGTAAATGCGAAAGTAAATATAAAAAGCCATATTTAGTATAATTTAATGTGTAGAAGCATCGGTTCGACGATAGGCGATGATAGGCGCACCGAACCGACTATGCAGAACGTTACTGCGGTATTTTCGTGACTTTCGAACTCGCCACCGAACCGACTATGGGGAGAGATTTTTCGTCAATAACTCGAAAACGTTCAATTTTAGACCTGGGAAAGTGAATATGAAAACGCTTTATATAGTATAATTTAACGTGTAGAAGCATTGGTTCGACGATCGGTGATGATCGGCGCACCGAACCAACTATGCAGAACGTTACTCCGGTATTTTCGTGACTTTCGAACTCGCCACCGAACCGACTATGCGGAAAGATATTTCGTGAATAAATCGAACACGTGAAATTTTGTAAATGCGAAAGTGAATATAAAAACGCCATATTTAGTATAATTTAACGTGTAGAAGCTTCGGTTCGACGATCGGCGATGATCGGCGCACCGAACCGACTATGCAGAAAGTTGCTCCGGTATTTTCGTGACTTTCGAACTCTCCACCGCACCGACTATGCGGAAAGGATTTTCGTCAATAACTCGAAAGCGTGAAATTTTAGACCTGCGAAAGTGAATATAAAAACGCTTTATTTAACGTAATTTAACGTGTAGAAGCATCGGTTCGACGATCGGCGATGATCGGCGCACCGAACCGACTATGCAGAAAGTTGCTCCGGTATTTTCGTGACTTTCGAACTCTCCACCGCACCGACTATGCGGAAAGATTTCTCGTCAATAACTCGGAAGCGTGAAATTTCATACATGCGAAGGTGAATATAAAAACGCTTTATATAGTATAATTTAACGTGTAGAAGCATCGGTTCGACGATCGGCGATGATCGGCGCACCTAACCGACTATGCAGAAAGGATTTTCGTCAAAAACTCGAAAGCGTGAAATTTTAGACCTGCGAAAGTGAATAGAAAAACGCTTTATTTAGTATAATATATCGTGTAGAAGCATCGCTTCGACGATCGGCGATGATCGGCGCACCGAATCGACTATGCCGAACGTTGCTCCGGTATTTTCGTGACTTTCGAACTCTCCACCGAACCGACTATGCAGAAAGGATTTTCGTCAATAACTCGAAAGCGTGAAATTTTAGACCTGCGAAAGTGAATATAAAAACGCTTTATTTAACGTAATTTTGACGTGTAGAAGCATCGGTTCGACGATCGGCGATGATCGGCGCACCGAACCGACTATGCAGAAAGTTACTCCGGTATTTTCGTGACTTTCGAACTCTCCACCGAACCGACTATGCGGAAAGATTTTTCGTCAATAATTCGAAAACGCGACATTTTAGACCTGCGAAAGTGAATATAAAAACGCTTTATTTCACGTAATTTAGCGTGTAGAAGCATCGGTTCGAGGATCAGCCCACCGAACCGACTATGCAGAAAGTTACCCCGGTATTCTCGTGACTTTCGAACTCGCCACCGAACCGACTATGCGGAAAGATTTATCGTCAATAAATCGTAAACGTGCAATTTTGTAAATGCGAAAGTGAATATAAAAAGCCATATTTAGTATAATTTAACGTGTAGAAGCATCGCTTCGACGATCGGCGATGATCGGCGCACCGAACCGAATATGCAGAACGTTACGCCGGTATTTTCGTGACTTTCGAACTCGCCACCGAACCGACTATGTGGAAAGATTTATCGTCAATAACTCGGAAGCGTGAAATTTCATACATGCGAAGGTGAATACAAAAACGCTTTATTTAGTATAATTTAACGTGTAGAAGCATCGCTTCGACGAACGGCGATGATCGGCGCACCGAATCGACTATGCCGAACGTCGCTCCGGTATTTTCGTGACTTTAGAACTCTCCACCGAACCGACTATGCAGAAAGGATTTTCGTCAAAAACTCGAAAGCGTGATATTTTAGACCTGCGAAAGTGAATAGAAAAACGCTTTATTTAGTATAATATATCGTGTAGAAGCATCGGTTCGACGATCGGCGATGATCGGCGCACCTAACCGACTATGCAGAAAGGATTTTCGTCAAAAACTCGAAAGCGTGAAATTTTAGACCTGCGAAAGTGAATAGAAAAACGCTTTATTTAGTATAATATATCGTGTAGAAACATCGGTTCGACGATCAGCGCACCGAACCGACTATGCAGACAGTTACTCCGGTATTTTCGTGACTTTCGAAATCTCCACCGAACCGACTATGCGGAAAGATTTATCGTCAATAACTCGGAAGCGTGAAATTTCATACATGCGAAGGTGAATATAAAAACGCTTTATTTAGTATAATTTAACGTGTAGAAGCATCGCTTCGACGATCGGCGATGATCGGCGCACCGAATCGACTATGCCGAACGTTGCTCCGATATTTTCGTGACTTTCGAACTCTCCACCGAACCGACTATGCAGAAAGGATTTTCGTCAATAACTCGATAGCGTGAAATTTTAGACCTGCGAAAGTGAATATAAAAACGCTTTATTTAACGTAATTTTGACGTGTAGAAGCATCGGTTCGACGATCAGCGCACCGAACCGACTATGCAGACAGTTACCCCGGTATTTTCGTGACTTTCGAAATCTCCACCGAACCGACTATGCAGAAAGGATTTTCGTCAATAACTCGAAAGCGTGAAATTTTAGACCTGCGAAAGTGAATATAAAAACGCTTTATTTAGTATAATATATCGTGTAGAAGCATCGGTTCGACGATCAGCGCACCGAACCGACTATGCAGACAGTTACTCCGGTATTTTCGTGACTTTCGAACTCTCCACCGAACCGACTATGCAGAAAGGATTTTCGTCAATAACTCGAAAGCGTGAAATTTTAGACCTGCGAAAGTGAATATAAAAACGCTTTATTTAGTATAATATATCGTGTAGAAGCATCGGTTCGACGATCAGCGCACCGAACCGACTATGCAGACAGTTACTCCGGTATTTTCGTGACTTTCGAAATCTCCACCGAACCGACTATGCGGAAAGATTTATCGTCAATAACTCGGAAGCGTGAAATTTCATACATGCGAAGGTGAATATAAAAACGCTTTATTTAGTATAATTTAACGTGTAGAAGCATCGCTTCGACGATCGGCGATGATCGGCGCACCGAATCGACTATGCCGAACGTTGCTCCGGTATTTTCGTGACTTTCGAACTCTCCACCGAACCGACTATGCGGAAACATTTTTCGTCAAATACTCGAAAACGGGAAATTTTGTAAATGCGAAAGTGAATATAAAAAGCCATATTTAGTATAATTTAATGTGTAGAAGCATCGGTTCGACCATAGGCCATGATCGGCGCACTGAACCGACTATGCAGAACCCTACTCCGGTATTTTCGTGACTTTCGAACTAGCCACCGAACCGACTATGCGGAAAGATTTCTCGTCAATAACTCGGAAGCGTGAAATTTTAGACCTGCGAAAGTGAATATAAAAACGCTATATTTAGTATAATTTACCGTGTAGAAGCATCGGTTCGACGATCGGAGATGATCGGCGCACCGAACCGACTATGCAGAAAGTTGCTCCGGTATTTTCGTGACTTTCGAACTCTCCACCGCACCGACTATGCGGAAAGATTTCTCGTCAATAACTCGGAAGCGTGAAATTTCATACATGCGAAGGTGAATATAAAAACGCTTTATATAGTATAATTTAACGTGTAGAAGCATCGGTTCGACGATCAGCGCGCCGAACCGACTATGCAGACAGTTAACCCGGTATTTTCGTGACTTTCGAAATCTCCACCGAACCGACTATGCGGAAAGATTTTTCGTCAATAATTCGAAAACGCGACATTTTAGACATGCGAAAGTGGATATAAAAACGCTTTATTTCACGTAATTTAACGTGTAGAAGCATCGGTTCGACGATCGGCGATGATCGGCGCACCGAACCGACTATGCAGAAAGTTGCTCCGGTATTTTCGTGACTTTCGAACTCTCCACCGAACCGACTATGCAGAAAGGATTTTCGTCAATAACTCGAAAGCGTGAAATTTTAGACCTG
Source organism: Coelioxys conoideus (assembly GCA_947623535.1). NCBI lineage: Eukaryota > Metazoa > Arthropoda > Insecta > Hymenoptera > Megachilidae > Coelioxys > Coelioxys conoideus. The sequence continues at coordinate 2,778,870 of CANQJN010000021.1, read as the reverse complement.
CGAAAGTGAATATAAAAACGCTTTATTTAGTATAATATATCGTGTAGAAGCATCGGTTCGACGATCAGCGCACCGAACCGACTATGCAGACAGTTACTCCGGTATTTTCGTGACTTTCGAACTCTCCACCGAACCGACTATGCGGAAACATTTTTCGTCAAATACTCGAAAACGGGAAATTTTGTAAATGCGAAAGTGAATATAAAAAGCCATATTTAGTATAATTTAATGTGTAGAAGCATCGGTTCGACCATAGGCCATGATCGGCGCACTGAACCGACTATGCAGAACCCTACTCCGGTATTTTCGTGACTTTCGAACTAGCCACCGAACCGACTATGCGGAAAGATTTCTCGTCAATAACTCGGAAGCGTGAAATTTTAGACCTGCGAAAGTGAATATAAAAACGCTATATTTAGTATAATTTACCGTGTAGAAGCATCGGTTCGACGATCGGCGATGATCGGCGCACCGAACCGACTATGCAGAAAGTTACTCCGGTATTTTCGTGACTTTCGAACTCGCCACCGAACCGACTATGCGGAAAGATTTTTCGTCAATAATTGGACAACGCGACATTTTAGACATGCGAAAGTGCATATAAAAACGCTTTATTTCACGTAATTTAACGTGTAGAAGCATCGGTTCGACGATCGGCGATGATCGGCGCACCGAACCGACTATGCAGAACCTTACTCCGGTATTTTCGTGACTTTCGAACTCGCCACGGAACCGACTATGCGGAAAGATTTTTCGTCAATAATTCGAAAACGCGACATTTTAGACCTGCGAAGGTGAATACAAAAACGCTTTATTTAGTATAATTTAACGTGTAGAAGCATCGCTTCGACGAACGGCGATGATCGGCGCACCGAATCGACTATGCCGAACGTCGCTCCGGTATTTTCGTGACTTCAGAACTCTCCACCGAACCGACTATGCAGAAAGGATTTTCGTCAAAAACTCGAAAGCGTGATATTTTAGACCTGCGAAAGTGAATAGAAAAACGCTTTATTTAGTATAATATATCGTGTAGAAGCATCGGTTCGACGATCGGCGATGATCGGCGCACCTAACCGACTATGCAGAAAGGATTTTCGTCAAAAACTCGAAAGCGTGAAATTTTAGACCTGCGAAAGTGAATAGAAAAACGCTTTATTTAGTATAATATATCTTGTAGAAACATCGGTTCGACGATCAGCGCACCGAACCGACTATGCAGACAGTTACTCCGGTATTTTCGTGACTTTCGAAATCTCCACCGAACCGACTATGCGGAAAGATTTATCGTCAATAACTCGGAAGCGTGAAATTTCATACATGCGAAGGTGAATATAAAAACGCTTTATTTAGTATAATTTAATGTGTAGAAGCATCGGTTCGACGATAGGCGATGATAGGCGCACCGAACCGACTATGCAGAACGTTACTGCGGTATTTTCGTGACTTTCGAACTCGCCACCGAACCGACTATGGGGAGAGATTTTTCGTCAATAACTCGAAAACGTTCAATTTTAGACCTGGGAAAGTGAATATGAAAACGCTTTATATAGTATAATTTAACGTGTAGAAGCATTGGTTCGACGATCGGTGATGATCGGCGCACCGAACCAACTATGCAGAACGTTACTCCGGTATTTTCGTGACTTTCGAACTCGCCACCGAACCGACTATGCGGAAAGATATTTCGTGAATAAATCGAACACGTGAAATTTTGTAAATGCGAAAGTGAATATAAAAACGCCATATTTAGTATAATTTAACGTGTAGAAGCTTCGGTTCGACGATCGGCGATGATCGGCGCACCGAACCGACTATGCAGAAAGTTGCTCCGGTATTTTCGTGACTTTCGAACTCTCCACCGCACCGACTATGCGGAAAGGATTTTCGTCAATAACTCGAAAGCGTGAAATTTTAGACCTGCGAAAGTGAATATAAAAACGCTTTATTTAACGTAATTTTGACGTGTAGAAGCATCGGTTCGACGATCAGCGCACCGAACCGACTATGCAGACAGTTACCCCGGTATTTTCGTGACTTTCGAAATCTCCACCGAACCGACTATGCGGAAAGATTTTTCGTCAATAATTCGAAAACGCGACATTTTAGACATGCGAAAGTGGATATAAAAACGCTTTATTTCACGTAATTTAACGTGTAGAAGCATCGGTTCGACGATCGGCGATGATCGGCGCACCGAACCGACTATGCAGAAAGTTGCTCCGGTATTTTCGTGACTTTCGAACTCTCCACCGAACCGACTATGCAGAAAGGATTTTCGTCAATAACTCGAAAGCGTGAAATTTTAGACCTGCGAAAGTGAATATAAAAACGCTTTATTTAGTATAATTTAACGTGTAGAAGCATCGCTTCGACGATCGGCGATGATCGGCGCACCGAATCGACTATGCCGAACGTTGCTCCGGTATTTTCGTGACTTTCGAACTCTCCACCGAACCGACTATGCGGAAACATTTTTCGTCAAATACTCGAAAACGGGAAATTTTGTAAATGCGAAAGTGAATATAAAAAGCCATATTTAGTATAATTTAATGTGTAGAAGCATCGGTTCGACCATAGGCCATGATCGGCGCACTGAACCGACTATGCAGAACCCTACTCCGGTATTTTCGTGACTTTCGAACTAGCCACCGAACCGACTATGCGGAAAGATTTCTCGTCAATAACTCGGAAGCGTGAAATTTTAGACCTGCGAAAGTGAATATAAAAACGCTATATTTAGTATAATTTACCGTGTAGAAGCATCGGTTCGACGATCGGCGATGATCGGCGCACCGAACCGACTATGCAGAAAGTTACTCCGGTATTTTCGTGACTTTCGAACTCGCCACCGAACCGACTATGCGGAAACATTTTTCGTCAAATACTCGAAAACGGGAAATTTTAGACATGCGAAAGTGAATATAAAAACGCTTTATTTGACGTTATTTAACGTGTAGAAGCATCGGTTCGACGATCGGCGATGATCGGCGCACCGAACCGACTATGCAGAAAGTTGCTCCGGTATTTTCGTGACTTTCGAACTCGCCACCGAACCGACTATGCGGAAAGATTTATCGTCAATAAATCGAAAACGTGAAATTTTGTAAATGCGAAAGTAAATATAAAAAGCCATATTTAGTATAATTTAATGTGTAGAAGCATCGGTTCGACGATCGGCGATGATAGGCGCACCGAACCGACTATGCAGAACGTTACTGCGGTATTTTCGTGACTTTCGAACTCGCCACCGAACCGACTATGGGGAGAGATTTTTCGTCAATAACTCGAAAACGTTCAATTTTAGACCTGGGAAAGTGAATATGAAAACGCTTTATATAGTATAATTTAACGTGTAGAAGCATCGGTTCGACGATCGGTGATGATCGGCGCACCGAACCAACTATGCAGAACGTTACTCCGGTATTTTCGTGACTTTCGAACTCGCCACCGAACCGACTATGCGGAAAGATATTTCGTGAATAAATCGAACACGTGAAATTTTGTAAATGCGAAAGTGAATATAAAAACGCTTTATTTAACGTAATTTTGACGTGTAGAGGCATCGGTTCGACGATCGGCGATGATCGGCGCACCGAACCGACTATGCAGAAAGTTACTCCGGTATTTTCGTGACTTTCGAACTCTCCACCGAACCGACTATGCGGAAAGATTTTTCGTCAATAATTCGAAAACGCGACATTTTAGACCTGCGAAAGTGAATATAAAAACGCTTTATTTCACGTAATTTAGCGTGTAGAAGCATCGGTTCGAGGATCAGCCCACCGAACCGACTATGCAGAAAGTTACCCCGGTATTCTCGTGACTTTCGAACTCGCCACCGAACCGACTATGCGGAAAGATTTATCGTCAATAAATCGTAAACGTGCAATTTTGTAAATGCGAAAGTGAATATAAAAAGCCATATTTAGTATAATTTAACGTGTAGAAGCATCGCTTCGACGATCGGCGATGATCGGCGCACCGAATCGACTATGCCGAACGTTGCTCCGGTATTTTCGGGACTTTCGAACTCTCCACCGAACCGACTATGCGGAAAGATTTTTCGTCAATAATTCGAAAACGCGACATTTTAGACCTGCGAAAGTGAATATAAAAACGCTTTATTTAACGTAATTTAACGTGTAGAAGCATCGGTTCGACGATCAGCGCACCGAACCGACTATGCAGACAGTTACTCCGGTATTTTCGTGACTTTCGAAATCTCCACCGAACCGACTATGCGGAAAGATTTATCGTCAATAACTCGGAAGCGTGAAATTTCATACATGCGAAGGTGAATATAAAAACGCTTTATTTAGTATAATTTAACGTGTAGAAGCATCGGTTCGACGATCAGCGCACCGAACCGACTATGCAGACAGTTACCCCGGTATTTTCGTGACTTTCGAAATCTCCACCGAACCGACTATGCGGAAAGATTTTTCGTCAATAATTCGAAAACGCGACATTTTAGACATGCGAAAGTGGATATAAAAACGCTTTATTTCACGTAATTTAACGTGTAGAAGCATCGGTTCGACGATCGGCGATGATCGCCGCACCGAACCGACTATGCAGAAAGTTGCTCCGGTATTTTCGTGCCTTTCGAACTCTCCACCGAACCGACTATGCAGAAAGGATTTTCGTCAATAACTCGAAAGCGTGAAATTTTAGACCTGCGAAAGTGAATATAAAAACGCTTTATTTAGTATAATATATCGTGTAGAAGCATCGGTTCGACGATCAGCGCACCGAACCGACTATGCAGACAGTTACTCCGGTATTTTCGTGACTTTCGAAATCTCCACCGAACCGACTATGCGGAAAGATTTATCGTCAATAACTCGGAAGCGTGAAATTTCATACATGCGAAGGTGAATATAAAAACGCTTTATTTAGTATAATTTAACGTGTAGAAGCATCGCTTCGACGATCGGCGATGATCGGCGCACCGAATCGACTATGCCGAACGTTGCTCCGGTATTTTCGTGACTTTCGAACTCTCCACCGAACCGACTATGCGGAAACATTTTTCGTCAAATACTCGAAAACGGGAAATTTTGTAAATGCGAAAGTGAATATAAAAAGCCATATTTAGTATAATTTAATGTGTAGAAGCATCGGTTCGACCATAGGCCATGATCGGCGCACTGAACCGACTATGCAGAACCCTACTCCGGTATTTTCGTGACTTTCGAACTAGCCACCGAACCGACTATGCGGAAAGATTTCTCGTCAATAACTCGGAAGCGTGAAATTTTAGACCTGCGAAAGTGAATATAAAAACGCTATATTTAGTATAATTTACCGTGTAGAAGCATCGGTTCGACGATCGGAGATGATCGGCGCACCGAACCGACTATGCAGAAAGTTGCTCCGGTATTTTCGTGACTTTCGAACTCTCCACCGCACCGACTATGCGGAAAGATTTCTCGTCAATAACTCGGAAGCGTGAAATTTCATACATGCGAAGGTGAATATAAAAACGCTTTATATAGTATAATTTAACGTGTAGAAGCATCGGTTCGACGATCAGCGCGCCGAACCGACTATGCAGACAGTTAACCCGGTATTTTCGTGACTTTCGAAATCTCCACCGAACCGACTATACGGAAAGATTTTTCGTCAATAATTCGAAAACGCGACATTTTAGACATGCGAAAGTGGATATAAAAACGCTTTATTTCACGTAATTTAACGTGTAGAAGCATCGGTTCGACGATCGGCGATGATCGGCGCACCGAACCGACTATGCAGAAAGTTGCTCCGGTATTTTCGTGACTTTCGAACTCTCCACCGAACCGACTATGCAGAAAGGATTTTCGTCAATAACTCGAAAGCGTGAAATTTTAGACCTGCGAAAGTGAATATAAAAACGCTTTATTTAGTATAATATATCGTGTAGAAGCATCGGTTCGACGATCAGCGCACCGAACCGACTATGCAGACAGTTACTCCGGTATTTTCGTGACTTTCGAACTCTCCACCGAACCGACTATGCGGAAACATTTTTCGTCAAATACTCGAAAACGGGAAATTTTGTAAATGCGAAAGTGAATATAAAAAGCCATATTTAGTATAATTTAATGTGTAGAAGCATCGGTTCGACCATAGGCCATGATCGGCGCACTGAACCGACTATGCAGAACCCTACTCCGGTATTTTCGTGACTTTCGAACTAGCCACCGAACCGACTATGCGGAAAGATTTCTCGTCAATAACTCGGAAGCGTGAAATTTTAGACCTGCGAAAGTGAATATAAAAACGCTATATTTAGTATAATTTACCGTGTAGAAGCATCGGTTCGACGATCGGCGATGATCGGCGCACCGAACCGACTATGCAGAAAGTTACTCCGGTATTTTCGTGACTTTCGAACTCGCCACCGAACCGACTATGCGGAAAGATTTTTCGTCAATAATTGGACAACGCGACATTTTAGACATGCGAAAGTGCATATAAAAACGCTTTATTTCACGTAATTTAACGTGTAGAAGCATCGGTTCGACGATCGGCGATGATCGGCGCACCGAACCGACTATGCAGAACCTTACTCCGGTATTTTCGTGACTTTCGAACTCGCCACGGAACCGACTATGCGGAAACATTTTTCGTCAAATACTCGAAAACGGGAAATTTTAGACATGCGAAAGTGAATATAAAAACGCTTTATTTGACGTTATTTAACGTGTAGAAGCATCGGTTCGACGATCGGCGATGATCGGCGCACCGAACCGACTATGCAGAAAGTTGCTCCGGTATTTTCGTGACTTTCGAACTCGCCACCGAACCGACTATGCGGAAAGATTTATCGTCAATAAATCGAAAACGTGAAATTTTGTAAATGCGAAAGTAAATATAAAAAGCCATATTTAGTATAATTTAATGTGTAGAAGCATCGGTTCGACGATAGGCGATGATAGGCGCACCGAACCGACTATGCAGAACGTTACTGCGGTATTTTCGTGACTTTCGAACTCGCCACCGAACCGACTATGGGGAGAGATTTTTCGTCAATAACTCGAAAACGTTCAATTTTAGACCTGGGAAAGTGAATATGAAAACGCTTTATATAGTATAATTTAACGTGTAGAAGCATCGGTTCGACGATCGGTGATGATCGGCGCACCGAACCAACTATGCAGAACGTTACTCCGGTATTTTCGTGACTTTCGAACTCGCCACCGAACCGACTATGCGGAAAGATATTTCGTGAATAAATCGAACACGTGAAATTTTGTAAATGCGAAAGTGAATATAAAAACGCCATATTTAGTATAATTTAACGTGTAGAAGCTTCGGTTCGACGATCGGCGATGATCGGCGCACCGAACCGAATATGCAGAAAGTTACTCCGGTATTTTCGTGACTTTCGAACTCGCCACCGAACCGACTATGCGGAAAGATTTATCGTCAATAACTCGGAAGCGTGAAATTTCATACATGCGAAGGTGAATATAAAAACGCTTTATTTAGTATAATTTAACGTGTAGAAGCATCGCTTCGACGATCGGCGATGATCGGCGCACCGAATCGACTATGCCGAACGTTGCTCCGGTATTTTCGTGACTTTAGAACTCTCCACCGAACCGACTATGCAGAAAGGATTTTCGTCAATAACTCGAAAGCGTGAAATTTTAGACCTGCGAAAGTGAATATAAAAACGCTTTAATTAACGTAATTTAACGTGTAGAAGCATCGGTTCGACGATCGGCGATGATCGGCGCACCGAACCGACTATGCAGAAAGTTGCTCCGGTATTTTCGTGACTTTCGAACTCTCCACCGCACCGACTATGCGGAAAGATTTCTCGTCAATAACTCGGAAGCGTGAAATTTCATACATGCGAAGGTGAATATAAAAACGCTTTATATAGTATAATTTAACGTGTAGAAGCATCGGTTCGACGATCGGCGATGATCGGCGCACCTAACCGACTATGCAGAAAGGATTTTCGTCAAAAACTCGAAAGCGTGAAATTTTAGACCTGCGAAAGTGAATAGAAAAACGCTTTATTTAGTATAATATATCGTGTAGAAGCATCGCTTCGACGATCGGCGATGATCGGCGCACCGAATCGACTATGCCGAACGTTGCTCCGGTATTTTCGTGACTTTCGAACTCTCCACCGAACCGACTATGCAGAAAGGATTTTCGTCAATAACTCGAAAGCGTGAAATTTTAGACCTGCGAAAGTGAATATAAAAACGCTTTATTTAACGTAATTTTGACGTGTAGAAGCATCGGTTCGACGATCGGCGATGATGGGCGCACCGAACCGACTATGCAGAAAGTTACTCCGGTATTTTCGTGACTTTCGAACTCTCCACCGAACCGACTATGCGGAAAGATTTTTCGTCAATAATTCGAAAACGCGACATTTTAGACCTGCGAAAGTGAATATAAAAACGCTTTATTTCACGTAATTTAGCGTGTAGAAGCATCGGTTCGAGGATCAGCCCACCGAACCGACTATGCAGAAAGTTACCCCGGTATTCTCGTGACTTTCGAACTCGCCACCGAACCGACTATGCGGAAAGATTTATCGTCAATAAATCGTAAACGTGCAATTTTGTAAATGCGAAAGTGAATATAAAAAGCCATATTTAGTATAATTTAACGTGTAGAAGCATCGCTTCGACGATCGGCGATGATCGGCGCACCGAACCGAATATACAGAACGTTACGCCGGTATTTTCGTGACTTTCGAACTCGCCACCGAACCGACTATGTGGAAAGATTTATCGTCAATAACTCGGAAGCGTGAAATTTCATACATGCGAAGGTGAATACAAAAACGCTTTATTTAGTATAATTTAACGTGTAGAAGCATCGCTTCGACGAACGGCGATGATCGGCGCACCGAATCGACTATGCCGAACGTCGCTCCGGTATTTTCGTGACTTCAGAACTCTCCACCGAACCGACTATGCAGAAAGGATTTTCGTCAAAAACTCGAAAGCGTGATATTTTAGACCTGCGAAAGTGAATAGAAAAACGCTTTATTTAGTATAATATATCTTGTAGAAACATCGGTTCGACGATCAGCGCACCGAACCGACTATGCAGACAGTTACTCCGGTATTTTCGTGACTTTCGAAATCTCCACCGAACCGACTATGCGGAAAGATTTATCGTCAATAACTCGGAAGCGTGAAATTTCATACATGCGAAGGTGAATATAAAAACGCTTTATTTAGTATAATTTAACGTGTAGAAGCATCGCTTCGACGATCGGCGATGATCGGCGCACCGAATCGACTATGCCGAACGTTGCTCCGGTATTTTCGGGACTTTCGAACTCTCCACCGCACCGACTATGCGGAAAGATTTCTCGTCAATAACTCGGAAGCGTGAAATTTCATACATGCGAAGGTGAATATAAAAACGCTTTATATAGTATAATTTAACGTGTAGAAGCATCGGTTCGACGATCAGCGCACCGAACCGACTATGCAGACAGTTACTCCGGTATTTTCGTGACTTTCGAAATCTCCACCGAACCGACTATGCGGAAAGATTTATCGTCAATAACTCGGAAGCGTGAAATTTCATACATGCGAAGGTGAATATAAAAACGCTTTATTTAGTATAATTTAACGTGTAGAAGCATCGGTTCGACGATCAGCGCACCGAACCGACTATGCAGACAGTTACCCCGGTATTTTCGTGACTTTCGAAATCTCCACCGAACCGACTATGCGGAAAGATTTTTCGTCAATAATTCGAAAACGCGACATTTTAGACATGCGAAAGTGGATATAAAAACGCTTTATTTCACGTAATTTAACGTGTAGAAGCATCGGTTCGACGATCGGCGATGATCGGCGCACCGAACCGACTATGCAGAAAGTTGCTCCGGTATTTTCGTGCCTTTCGAACTCTCCACCGAACCGACTATGCAGAAAGGATTTTCGTCAATAACTCGAAAGCGTGAAATTTTAGACCTGCGAAAGTGAATATAAAAACGCTTTATTTAGTATAATATATCGTGTAGAAGCATCGGTTCGACGATCAGCGCACCGAACCGACTATGCAGACAGTTACTCCGGTATTTTCGTGACTTTCGAAATCTCCACCGAACCGACTATGCGGAAAGATTTATCGTTAATAACTCGGAAGCGTGAAATTTCATACATGCGAAGGTGAATATAAAAACGCTTTATTTAGTATAATTTAACGTGTAGAAGCATCGCTTCGACGATCGGCGATGATCGGCGCACCGAATCGACTATGCCGAACGTTGCTCCGGTATTTTCGTGACTTTCGAACTCTCCACCGAACCGACTATGCGGAAACATTTTTCGTCAAATACTCGAAAACGGGAAATTTTGTAAATGCGAAAGTGAATATAAAAAGCCATATTTAATATAATTTAATGTGTAGAAGCATCGGTTCGACCATAGGCCATGATCGGCGCACTGAACCGACTATGCAGAACCCTACTCCGGTATTTTCGTGACTTTCGAACTCGCCACCGAACCGACTATGCGGAAAGATTTCTCGTCAATAACTCGGAAGCGTGAAATTTCATACATGCGAAGGTGAATATAAAAACGCTTTATATAGTATAATTTAACGTGTAGAAGCATCGGTTCGACGATCAGCGCACCGAACCGACTATGCAGACAGTTACTCCGGTATTTTCGTGACTTTCGAACTAGCCACCGAACCGACTATGCGGAAAGATTTCTCGTCAATAACTCGGAAGCGTGAAATTTTAGACCTGCGAAAGTGAATAGAAAAACGCTTTATTTAGTATAATATATCGTGTAGAAGCATCGCTTCGACGATCGGCGATGATCGGCGCACCGAATCGACTATGCCGAACGTTGCTCCGGTATTTTCGTGACTTTCGAGCTCTCCACCGAACCGACTATGCAGAAAGGATTTTCGTCAATAATTCGAAAACGCGACATTTTAGACCTGCGAAAGTGAATATAAAAACGCTTTATTTTACGTAATTTAACGTGTAGAAGCATCGGTTCGACGATCGGCGATGATCGGCGCACCGAACCGACTATGCAGAAAGTTGCTCCGGTATTTTCGTGACTTTCGAACTCTCCACCGCACCGACTATGCGGAAAGATTTATCGTCAATAAATCGTAAACGTGAAATTTTGTAAATGCGAAAGTGAATATAAAAAGCCATATTTAGTATAATTTAACGTGTAGAAGCATCGCTTCGACGATCGGCGATGATCGGCGCACCGAATCGACTATGCCGAACGTTGCTCCGGTATTTTCGGGACTTTCGAACTCTCCACCGAACCGACTATGCGGAAAGATTTTTCGTCAATAATTCGAAAACGCGACATTTTAGACCTGCGAAAGTGAATATAAAAACGCTTTATTTAACGTAATTTAACGTGTAGAAGCATCGGTTCGACGATCAGCGCACCGAACCGACTATGCAGACAGTTACTCCGGTATTTTCGAGACTTTCGAAATCTCCACCGAACCGACTATGCGGAAAGATTTATCGTCAATAACTCGGAAGCGTGAAATTTCATACGTGCGAAGGTGAATATAAAAACGCTTTATTTAGTATAATTTAACGTGTAGAAGCATCGGTTCGACGATCAGCGCAGCGAACCGACTATGCAGACAGTTACCCCGGTATTTTCGTGACTTTCGAAATCTCCACCGAACCGACTATGCGGAAAGATTTTTCGTCAATAATTCGAAAACGCGACATTTTAGACATGCGAAAGTGGATATAAAAACGCTTTATTTCACGTAATTTAACGTGTAGAAGCATCGGTTCGACGATCGGCGATGATCGCCGCACCGAACCGACTATGCAGAAAGTTGCTCCGGTATTTTCGTGCCTTTCGAACTCTCCACCGAACCGACTATGCAGAAAGGATTTTCGTCAATAACTCGAAAGCGTGAAATTTTAGACCTGCGAAAGTGAATATAAAAACGCTTTATTTAGTATAATATATCGTGTAGAAGCATCGGTTCGACGATCAGCGCACCGAACCGACTATGCAGACAGTTACTCCGGTATTTTCGTGACTTTCGAAATCTCCACCGAACCGACTATGCGGAAAGATTTATCGTCAATAACTCGGAAGCGTGAAATTTCATACATGCGAAGGTGAATATAAAAACGCTTTATTTAGTATAATTTAACGTGTAGAAGCATCGCTTCGACGATCGGCGATGATCGGCGCACCGAATCGACTATGCCGAACGTTGCTCCGGTATTTTCGTGACTTTCGAACTCTCCACCGAACCGACTATGCGGAAACATTTTTCGTCAAATACTCGAAAACGGGAAATTTTGTAAATGCGAAAGTGAATATAAAAAGCCATATTTAGTATAATTTAATGTGTAGAAGCATCGGTTCGACCATAGGCCATGATCGGCGCACTGAACCGACTATGCAGAACCCTACTCCGGTATTTTCGTGACTTTCGAACTAGCCACCGAACCGACTATGCGGAAAGATTTCTCGTCAATAACTCGGAAGCGTGAAATTTTAGACCTGCGAAAGTGAATATAAAAACGCTATATTTAGTATAATTTACCGTGTAGAAGCATCGGTTCGACGATCGGCGATGATCGGCGCACCGAACCGACTATGCAGAAAGTTACTCCGGTATTTTCGTGACTTTCGAACTCGCCACCGAACCGACTATGCGGAAAGATTTTTCGTCAATAATTGGACAACGCGACATTTTAGACATGCGAAAGTGCATATAAAAACGCTTTATTTCACGTAATTTAACGTGTAGAAGCATCGGTTCGACGATCGGCGATGATCGGCGCACCGAACCGACTATGCAGAACCTTACTCCGGTATTTTCGTGACTTTCGAACTCGCCACGGAACCGACTATGCGGAAACATTTTTCGTCAAATACTCGAAAACGGGAAATTTTAGACATGCGAAAGTGAATATAAAAAGGCTTTATTTGACGTTATTTAACGTGTAGAAGCATCGGTTCGACGATCGGCGATGATCGGCGCACCGAACCGACTATGCAGAAAGTTGCTCCGGTATTTTCGTGACTTTCGAACTCGCCACCGAACCGACTATGGGGAGAGATTTTTCGTCAATAACTCGAAAACGTTCAATTTTAGACCTGGGAAAGTGAATATGAAAACGCTTTATATAGTATAATTTAACGTGTAGAAGCATCGGTTCGTCGACCGGTGATGATCGGCGCACCGAACCAACTATGCAGAACGTTACTCCGGTATTTTCGTGACTTTCGAACTCGCCACCGAACCGACTATGCGGAAAGATATTTCGTGAATAAATCGAACACGTGAAATTTTGTAAATGCGAAAGTGAATATAAAAACGCCATATTTAGTATAATTTAACGTGTAGAAGCTTCGGTTCGACGATCGGCGATGATCGGCGCACCGAACCGAATATGCAGAAAGTTACTCCGGTATTTTCGTGACTTTCGAAATCTCCACCGAACCGACTATGCGGAAAGATTTATCGTCAATAACTCGGAAGCGTGAAATTTCATACATGCGAAGGTGAATATAAAAACGCTTTATATAGTATAATTTAACGTGTAGAAGCATCGGTTCGACGATCAGCGCACCGAACCGACTATGCAGACAGTTACTCCGGTATTTTCGTGACTTTCGAAATCTCCACCGAACCGACTATGCGGAAAGATTTATCGTCAATAACTCGGAAGCGTGAAATTTCATACATGCGAAGGTGAATATAAAAACGCTTTATTTATTATAATTTAACGTGTAGAAGCATCGGTTCGACGATCAGCGCACCGAACCGACTATGCAGACAGTTACCCCGGTATTTTCGTGACTTTCGAAATCTCCACCGAACCGACTATGCGGAAAGATTTTTCGTCAATAATTCGAAAACGCGACATTTTAGACATGCGAAAGTGGATATAAAAACGCTTTATTTCACGTAATTTAACGTGTAGAAGCATCGGTTCGACGATCGGCGATGATCGGCGCACCGAACCGACTATGCAGAAAGTTGCTCCGGTATTTTCGTGCCTTTCGAACTCTCCACCGAACCGACTATGCAGAAAGGATTTTCGTCAATAACTCGAAAGCGTGAAATTTTAGACCTGCGAAAGTGAATATAAAAACGCTTTATTTAGTATAATATATCGTGTAGAAGCATCGGTTCGACGATCAGCGCACCGAACCGACTATGCAGACAGTTACTCCGGTATTTTCGTGACTTTCGAAATCTTCACCGAACCGACTATGCGGAAAGATTTATCGTCAATAACTCGGAAGCGTGAAATTTCATACATGCGAAAGTGAATATAAAAACGCTTTATTTAACGTAATTTTGACGTGTAGAAGCATCGGTTCGACGATCGGCGATGATCGGCGCACCGAACCGACTATGCAGAAAGTTACTCCGGTATTTTCGTGACTTTCGAAATCTCCACCGAACCGACTATGCGGAAAGATTTTTCGTCAATAATTCGAAAACGCGACATTTTAGACATGCGAAAGTGGATATAAAAACGCTTTATTTCACGTAATTTAACGTGTAGAAGCATCGGTTCGACGATCGGCGATGATCGGCGCACCGAACCGACTATGCAGAAAGTTGCTCCGGTATTTTCGTGCCTTTCGAACTCTCCACCGAACCGACTATGCAGAAAGGATTTTCGTCAATAACTCGAAAGCGTGAAATTTTAGACCTGCGAAAGTGAATATAAAAACGCTTTATTTAGTATAATATATCGTGTAGAAGCATCGGTTCGACGATCAGCGCACCGAACCGACTATGCAGACAGTTACTCCGGTATTTTCGTGACTTTCGAAATCTTCACCGAACCGACTATGCGGAAAGATTTATCGTCAATAACTCGGAAGCGTGAAATTTCATACATGCGAAAGTGAATATAAAAACGCTTTATTTAACGTAATTTTGACGTGTAGAAGCATCGGTTCGACGATCGGCGATGATCGGCGCACCGAACCGACTATGCAGAAAGTTACTCCGGTATTTTCGTGACTTTCGAACTCTCCACCGAACCGACTATGCGGAAAGATTTTTCGTCAATAATTCGAAAACGCGACATTTTAGACCTGCGAAAGTGAATATAAAAACGCTTTATTTCACGTAATTTAGCGTGTAGAAGCATCGGTTCGAGGATCAGCCCACCGAACCGACTATGCAGAAAGTTACCCCGGTATTCTCGTGACTTTCGAACTCGCCACCGAACCGACTATGCGGAAAGATTTATCGTCAATAAATCGTAAACGTGCAATTTTGTAAATGCGAAAGTGAATATAAAAAGCCATATTTAGTATAATTGAACGTGTAGAAGCATCGCTTCGACGATCGGCGATGATCGGCGCACCGAATCGACTATGCCGAACGTTGCTCCGGTATTTTCGGGACTTTCGAACTCTCCACCGAACCGACTATGCGGAAAGATTTTTCGTCAATAATTCGAAAACGCGACATTTTAGACCTGCGAAAGTGAATATAAAAACGCTTTATTTAACGTAATTTAACGTGTAGAAGCATCGGTTCGAGGATCGGCGACGATCGGCGCACCGAACCGACTATGCAGAAAGTTACTCCGGTATTTTCGTGACTTTCGAACTCTCCACCGAACCGACTATGCGGAAAGATTTTTCGTCAATAATTCGAAAACGCGACATTTTAGACCTGCGAAAGTGAATATAAAAACGCTTTATTTCACGTAATTTAGCGTGTAGAAGCATCGGTTCGAGGATCAGCCCACCGAACCGACTATGCAGAAAGTTACCCCGGTATTCTCGTGACTTTCGAACTCGCCACCGAACCGACTATGCGGAAAGATTTATCGTCAATAAATCGTAAACGTGCAATTTTGTAAATGCGAAAGTGAATATAAAAAGCCATATTTAGTATAATTTAACGTGTAGAAGCATCGCTTCGACG
The DNA here is from genome assembly GCA_947623535.1 of Coelioxys conoideus. Taxonomy (NCBI): domain Eukaryota; kingdom Metazoa; phylum Arthropoda; class Insecta; order Hymenoptera; family Megachilidae; genus Coelioxys; species Coelioxys conoideus. Next base: position 2,762,967 of record CANQJN010000021.1, on the reverse strand, counting down.
ATCGGCGATGATCGGCGCACCGAATCGACTATGCCGAACGTTGCTCCGGTATTTTCGGGACTTTCGAACTCTCCACCGAACCGACTATGCGGAAAGATTTTTCGTCAATAATTCGAAAACGCGACATTTTAGACCTGCGAAAGTGAATATAAAAACGCTTTATTTAACGTAATTTAACGTGTAGAAGCATCGGTTCGAGGATCGGCGACGATCGGCGCACCGAACCGACTATGCAGAAAGTTGCTCCGGTATTTTCGTGACTTTCGAACTCTCCACCGCACCGACTATGCGGAAAGATTTCTCGTCAATAACTCGGAAGCGTGAAATTTCATACATGCGAAGGTGAATATAAAAACGCTTTATTTAGTATAATTTAACGTGTAGAAGCATCGGTTCGACGATCAGCGCACCGAACCGACTATGCAGACAGTTACCCCGGTATTTTCGTGACTTTCGAAATCTCCACCGAACCGACTATGCGGAAAGATTTTTCGTCAATAATTCGAAAACGCGACATTTTAGACATGCGAAAGTGGATATAAAAACGCTTTATTTCACGTAATTTAACGTGTAGAAGCATCGGTTCGACGATCGGCGATGATCGGCGCACCGAACCGACTATGCAGAAAGTTGCTCCGGTATTTTCGTGCCTTTCGAACTCTCCACCGAACCGACTATGCAGAAAGGATTTTCGTCAATAACTCGAAAGCGTGAAATTTTAGACCTGCGAAAGTGAATATAAAAACGCTTTATTTAGTATAATATATCGTGTAGAAGCATCGGTTCGACGATCAGCGCACCGAACCGACTATGCAGACAGTTACTCCGGTATTTTCGTGACTTTCGAAATCTCCACCGAACCGACTATGCGGAAAGATTTATCGTCAATAACTCGGAAGCGTGAAATTTCATACATGCGAAGGTGAATATAAAAACGCTTTATTTAGTATAATTTAACGTGTAGAAGCATCGCTTCGACGATCGGCGATGATCGGCGCACCGAATCGACTATGCCGAACGTTGCTCCGGTATTTTCGTGACTTTCGAACTCTCCACCGAACCGACTATGCGGAAACATTTTTCGTCAAATACTCGAAAACGGGAAATTTTGTAAATGCGAAAGTGAATATAAAAAGCCATATTTAGTATAATTTAATGTGTAGAAGCATCGGTTCGACCATAGGCCATGATCGGCGCACTGAACCGACTATGCGGAACCCTACTCCGGTATTTTCGTGACTTTCGAACTAGCCACCGAACCGACTATGCGGAAAGATTTTTCGTCAATAATTGGACAACGCGACATTTTAGACATGCGAAAGTGCATATAAAAACGCTTTATTTCACGTAATTTACCGTGTAGAAGCATCGGTTCGACGATCGGCGATGATCGGCGCACCGAACCGACTATGCAGAAAGTTACTCCGGTATTTTCGTGACTTTCGAACTCGCCACCGAACCGACTATGCGGAAAGATTTTTCGTCAATAATTGGACAACGCGACATTTTAGACATGCGAAAGTGCATATAAAAACGCTTTATTTCACGTAATTTAACGTGTAGAAGCATCGGTTCGACGATCGGCGATGATCGGCGCACCGAACCGACTATGCAGAACCTTACTCCGGTATTTTCGTGACTTTCGAACTCGCCACGGAACCGACTATGCGGAAACATTTTTCGTCAAATACTCGAAAACGGGAAATTTTAGACATGCGAAAGTGAATATAAAAAGGCTTTATTTGACGTTATTTAACGTGTAGAAGCATCGGTTCGACGATCGGCGATGATCGGCGCACCGAACCGACTATGCAGAAAGTTGCTCCGGTATTTTCATGACTTTCGAACTCGCCACCGAACCGACTATGCGGAAAGATTTATCGTCAATAAATCGAAAACGTGAAATTTTGTAATTGCGAAAGTAAATATAAAAAGCCATATTTAGTATAATTTAATGTGTAGAAGCATCGGTTCGACGATCGGCGATGATAGGCGCACCGAACCGACTATGCAGAACGTTACTGCGGTATTTTCGTGACTTTCGAACTCGCCACCGAACCGACTATGGGGAGAGATTTTTCGTCAATAACTCGAAAACGTTCAATTTTAGACCTGGGAAAGTGAATATGAAAACGCTTTATATAGTATAATTTAACGTGTAGAAGCATCGGTTCGTCGACCGGTGATGATCGGCGCACCGAACCAACTATGCAGAACGTTACTCCGGTATTTTCGTGACTTTCGAACTCGCCACCGAACCGACTATGCGGAAAGATATTTCGTGAATAAATCGAACACGTGAAATTTTGTAAATGCGAAAGTGAATATAAAAACGCCATATTTAGTATAATTTAACGTGTAGAAGCTTCGGTTCGACGATCGGCGATGATCGGCGCACCGAACCGAATATGCAGAAAGTTACTCCGGTATTTTCGTGACTTTCGAAATCTCCACCGAACCGACTATGCGGAAAGATTTATCGTCAATAACTCGGAAGCGTGAAATTTCATACATGCGAAGGTGAATATAAAAACGCTTTATATAGTATAATTTAACGTGTAGAAGCATCGGTTCGACGATCAGCGCACCGAACCGACTATGCAGACAGTTACTCCGGTATTTTCGTGACTTTCGAAATCTCCACCGAACCGACTATGCGGAAAGATTTATCGTCAATAACTCGGAAGCGTGAAATTTCATACATGCGAAGGTGAATATAAAAACGCTTTATTTATTATAATTTAACGTGTAGAAGCATCGGTTCGACGATCAGCGCACCGAACCGACTATGCAGACAGTTACCCCGGTATTTTCGTGACTTTCGAAATCTCCACCGAACCGACTATGCGGAAAGATTTTTCGTCAATAATTCGAAAACGCGACATTTTAGACATGCGAAAGTGGATATAAAAACGCTTTATTTCACGTAATTTAACGTGTAGAAGCATCGGTTCGACGATCGGCGATGATCGGCGCACCGAACCGACTATGCAGAAAGTTGCTCCGGTATTTTCGTGCCTTTCGAACTCTCCACCGAACCGACTATGCAGAAAGGATTTTCGTCAATAACTCGAAAGCGTGAAATTTTAGACCTGCGAAAGTGAATATAAAAACGCTTTATTTAGTATAATATATCGTGTAGAAGCATCGGTTCGACGATCAGCGCACCGAACCGACTATGCAGACAGTTACTCCGGTATTTCCGTGACTTTCGAAATCTTCACCGAACCGACTATGCGGAAAGATTTATCGTCAATAACTCGGAAGCGTGAAATTTCATACATGCGAAGGTGAATATAAAAACGCTTTATTTAGTATAATTTAACGTGTAGAAGCATCGCTTCGACGATCGGCGATGATCGGCGCACCGAATCGACTATGCAGAACGTTACTGCGGTATTTTCGTGACTTTCGAACTCGCCACCGAACCGACTATGGGGAGAGATTTTTCGTCAATAACTCGAAAACGTTCAATTTTAGACCTGGGAAAGTGAATATGAAAACGCTTTATATAGTATAATTTAACGTGTAGAAGCATCGGTTCGACGATCGGTGATGATCGGCGCACCGAACCAACTATGCAGAACGTTACTCCGGTATTTTCGTGACTTTCGAACTCGCCACCGAACCGACTATGCGGAAAGATATTTCGTGAATAAATCGAACACGTGAAATTTTGTAAATGCGAAAGTGAATATAAAAACGCCATATTTAGTATAATTTAACGTGTAGAAGCTTCGGTTCGACGATCGGCGATGATCAGCGCACCGAACCGACTATGCAGACAGTTACTCCGGTATTTTCGTGACTTTCGAAATCTTCACCGAACCGACTATGCGGAAAGATTTATCGTCAATAACTCGGAAGCGTGAAATTTCATACATGCGAAGGTGAATATAAAAACGCTTTATTTAGTATAATTTAACGTGTAGAAGCATCGCTTCGACGATCGGCGATGATCGGCGCACCGAATCGACTATGCAGAACGTTACTGCGGTATTTTCGTGACTTTCGAACTCGCCACCGAACCGACTATGGGGAGAGATTTTTCGTCAATAACTCGAAAACGTTCAATTTTAGACCTGGGAAAGTGAATATGAAAACGCTTTATATAGTATAATTTAACGTGTAGAAGCATCGGTTCGACGATCGGTGATGATCGGCGCACCGAACCAACTATGCAGAACGTTACTCCGGTATTTTCGTGACTTTCGAACTCGCCACCGAACCGACTATGCGGAAAGATATTTCGTGAATAAATCGAACACGTGAAATTTTGTAAATGCGAAAGTGAATATAAAAACGCCATATTTAGTATAATTTAACGTGTAGAAGCTTCGGTTCGACGATCGGCGATGATCGGCGCACCGAACCGAATATGCAGAAAGTTACTCCGGTATTTTCGTGACTTTCGAACTCGCCACCGAACCGACTATGCGGAAAGATTTATCGTCAATAACTCGGAAGCGTGAAATTTCATACATGCGAAGGTGAATATAAAAACGCTTTATTTAGTATAATTTAACGTGTAGAAGCATCGCTTCGACGATCGGCGATGATCGGCGCACCGAATCGACTATGCCGAACGTTGCTCCGGTATTTTCGTGACTTTAGAACTCTCCACCGAACCGACTATGCAGAAAGGATTTTCGTCAATAACTCGAAAGCGTGAAATTTTAGACCTGCGAAAGTGAATATAAAAACGCTTTATTTAACGTAATTTAACGTGTAGAAGCATCGCTTCGACGATCGGCGATGATCGGCGCACCGAATCGACTATGCCGAACGTTGCTCCGGTATTTTCGTGACTTTCGAACTCTCCACCGAACCGACTATGCGGAAACATTTTTCGTCAAATACCCGAAAACGGGAAATTTTGTAAATGCGAAAGTGAATATAAAAAGCCATATTTAGTATAATTTAATCTGTAGAAGCATCGGTTCGACGATCGGCGATGATCGGTGCACCGAACCGACTATGCAGAACGTTACTCCGGTATTTTTGTGACTTTCGAACTCGCCACCGAACCGACTATGGGGAAAGATTTTTCGTCAATAACTCGAAAACGTTCAATTTTAGACCTGGGAAAGTGAATATGAAAACGCTTTATATAGTATAATTTAACGTGTAGAAGCATCGGTTCGACGATCGGCGATGATCGGCGCACCGAACCGACTATGCAGAAAGTTACCCCGGTATTTTCGTGACTTTAGAACTCGCCACCGAACCGACTATGCGGAAAGATTTTTCGTCAATAATTCGAAAACGCGAAATGTTAGACATGCGAAAGTGAATATAAAAACGCTTTATTTAACGTAATTTAACGTGTAGAAGCATCGATTCGAGGATCGGCGATGATCGGCGCACCGAACCGACTATGCAGAACCTTACTCCGATACTTTCGGTACTTTCGAACTCTCCACCGAACCGACTATGCGGAAAGATTTTTCGTCAATAATTCGAAAACGCGAAATTTTAGACATGCGAAAGTGAATATAAAATGCTTTATTTGACGTTATTTAACGTGTAAAAGCATCGGTTCGAGGATCGGCGACGATCGGCGAACCGAACCGACTATGCAGAAAGTTGCTCCGGTATTTTCGTGACTTTCGAACTCTCCACCGAACCGACTATGCGGAACGATTTTTCGTCAATAATTCGAAAACGTGCAATTTTGTAAATGCGAAAGTGAATATAAAAACGCTTTATTTCACGTAATTTAGCGTGTAGAAGCATCGGTTCGAGGATCAGCCCACCGAACCGACTATGCAGAAAGTTACCCCGGTATTCTCGTGACTTTCGAACTCGCCACCGAACCGACTATGCGGAAAGATTTATTGTCAATAAATCGTAAACGTGCAATTTTGTAAATGCGAAAGTGAATATAAAAAGCCATATTTAGTATAATTTAACGTGTAGAAGCATCGGTTCGACGATCGGCGATGATCGGCGCACCGAACCGACTATGCAGAAAGTTACTCCGGTATTTTCGTGACTTTCGAACTATCCACCGAACCGACTATGCGGAAAGATTTTTCGTCAATAATTCGAAAACGCGACATTTTAGACCTGCGAAAGTGAATATAAAAACGCTTTATTTCACGTAATTTAGCGTGTAGAAGCATCGGTTCGAGGATCAGCCCACCGAACCGACTATGCAGAAAGTTACCCCGGTATTCTCGTGACTTTCGAACTCGCCACCGAACCGACTATGCGGAAAGATTTATCGTCAATAAATCGTAAACGTGCAATTTTGTAAATGCGAAAGTGAATATAAAAAGCCATATTTAGTATAATTTAACGTGTAGAAGCATCGCTTCGACGATCGGCGATGATCGGCGCACCGAATCGACTATGCCGAACGTTGCTCCGGTATTTTCGTGACTTTCGAACTCTCCACCGAACCGACTATGCGGAAAGATTTTTCGTCAATAATTCGAAAACGCGACATTTTAGACCTGCGAAAGTGAATATAAAAACGCTTTATTTAACGTAATTTAACGTGTAGAAGCATCGGTTCGAGGATCGGCGATGATCGGCGCACCGAACCGACTATGCAGAAAGTTACTCCGGTATTTTCGTGACTTTCGAACTCTCCACCGAACCGACTATGCGGAAAGATTTTTCGTCAATAATTCGAAAACGTTCAATTTTAGACCTGGGAAAGTGAATATGAAAACGCTTTATATAGTATAATTTAACGTGTAGAAGCATCGGTTCGACGATCGGCGATGATCGGCGCACCGAACCGACTATGCAGAAAGTTACCCCGGTATTTTCGTGACTTTAGAACTCGCCACCGAACCGACTATGCGGAAAGATTTTTCGTCAATAATTCGAAAACGCGAAATGTTAGACATGCGAAAGTGAATATAAAAACGCTTTATTTAACGTAATTTAACGTGTAGAAGCATCGATTCGAGGATCGGCGATGATCGGCGCACCGAACCGACTATGCAGAACCTTACTCCGATACTTTCGGTACTTTCGAACTCTCCACCGAACCGACTATGCGGAAAGATTTTTCGTCAATAATTCGAAAACGCGAAATTTTAGACATGCGAAAGTGAATATAAAATGCTTTATTTGACGTTATTTAACGTGTAAAAGCATCGGTTCGAGGATCGGCGACGATCGGCGAACCGAACCGACTATGCAGAAAGTTGCTCCGGTATTTTCGTGACTTTCGAACTCTCCACCGAACCGACTATGCGGAACGATTTTTCGTCAATAATTCGAAAACGTGCAATTTTGTAAATGCGAAAGTGAATATAAAAACGCTTTATTTCACGTAATTTAGCGTGTAGAAGCATCGGTTCGAGGATCAGCCCACCGAACCGACTATGCAGAAAGTTACCCCGGTATTCTCGTGACTTTCGAACTCGCCACCGAACCGACTATGCGGAAAGATTTATTGTCAATAAATCGTAAACGTGCAATTTTGTAAATGCGAAAGTGAATATAAAAAGCCATATTTAGTATAATTTAACGTGTAGAAGCATCGGTTCGACGATCGGCGATGATCGGCGCACCGAACCGACTATGCAGAAAGTTACTCCGGTATTTTCGTGACTTTCGAACTATCCACCGAACCGACTATGCGGAAAGATTTTTCGTCAATAATTCGAAAACGCGACATTTTAGACCTGCGAAAGTGAATATAAAAACGCTTTATTTCACGTAATTTAGCGTGTAGAAGCATCGGTTCGAGGATCAGCCCACCGAACCGACTATGCAGAAAGTTACCCCGGTATTCTCGTGACTTTCGAACTCGCCACCGAACCGACTATGCGGAAAGATTTATCGTCAATAAATCGTAAACGTGCAATTTTGTAAATGCGAAAGTGAATATAAAAAGCCATATTTAGTATAATTTAACGTGTAGAAGCATCGCTTCGACGATCGGCGATGATCGGCGCACCGAATCGACTATGCCGAACGTTGCTCCGGTATTTTCGTGACTTTCGAACTCTCCACCGAACCGACTATGCGGAAAGATTTTTCGTCAATAATTCGAAAACGCGACATTTTAGACCTGCGAAAGTGAATATAAAAACGCTTTATTTAACGTAATTTAACGTGTAGAAGCATCGGTTCGAGGATCGGCGATGATCGGCGCACCGAACCGACTATGCAGAAAGTTACTCCGGTATTTTCGTGACTTTCGAACTCTCCACCGAACCGACTATGCGGAAAGATTTTTCGTCAATAATTCGAAAACGCGACATTTTAGACCTGCGAAAGTGAATATAAAAACGCTTTATTTCACGTAATTTAGCGTGTAGAAGCATCGGTTCGAGGATCAGCCCACCGAACCGACTATGCAGAAAGTTACCCCGGTATTCTCGTGACTTTCGAACTCGCCACCGAACCGACTATGCGGAAAGATTTATCGTCAATAAATCGTAAACGTGCAATTTTGTAAATGCGAAAGTGAATATAAAAAGCCATATTTAGTATAATTTAACGTGTAGAAGCATCGCTTCGACGATCGGCGATGATCGGCGCACCGAATCGACTATGCCGAACGTTGCTCCGGTATTTTTGTGACTTTCGAACTCGCCACCGAACCGACTATGGGGAAAGATTTTTCGTCAATAACTCGAAAACGTTCAATTTTAGACCTGGGAAAGTGAATATGAAAACGCTTTATATAGTATAATTTAACGTGTAGAAGCATCGGTTCGACGATCGGTGATGATCGGCGCACCGAACCAACTATGCAGAACGTTACTCCGGTATTTTCGTGACTTTCGAACTCGCCACCGAACCGACTATGCGGAAAGATATTTCGTGAATAAATCGAACACGTGAAATTTTGTAAATGCGAAAGTGAATATAAAAACGCCATATTTAGTATAATTTAACGTGTAGAAGCTTCGGTTCGACGATCGGCGATGATCAGCGCACCGAACCGACTATGCAGACAGTTACTCCGGTATTTTCGTGACTTTCGAAATCTTCACCGAACCGACTATGCGGAAAGATTTATCGTCAATAACTCGGAAGCGTGAAATTTCATACATGCGAAGGTGAATATAAAAACGCTTTATTTAGTATAATTTAACGTGTAGAAGCATCGCTTCGACGATCGGCGATGATCGGCGCACCGAATCGACTATGCAGAACGTTACTGCGGTATTTTCGTGACTTTCGAACTCGCCACCGAACCGACTATGGGGAGAGATTTTTCGTCAATAACTCGAAAACGTTCAATTTTAGACCTGGGAAAGTGAATATGAAAACGCTTTATATAGTATAATTTAACGTGTAGAAGCATCGGTTCGACGATCGGTGATGATCGGCGCACCGAACCAACTATGCAGAACGTTACTCCGGTATTTTCGTGACTTTCGAACTCGCCACCGAACCGACTATGCGGAAAGATATTTCGTGAATAAATCGAACACGTGAAATTTTGTAAATGCGAAAGTGAATATAAAAACGCCATATTTAGTATAATTTAACGTGTAGAAGCTTCGGTTCGACGATCGGCGATGATCGGCGCACCGAACCGAATATGCAGAAAGTTACTCCGGTATTTTCGTGACTTTCGAACTCGCCACCGAACCGACTATGCGGAAAGATTTATCGTCAATAACTCGGAAGCGTGAAATTTCATACATGCGAAGGTGAATATAAAAACGCTTTATTTAGTATAATTTAACGTGTAGAAGCATCGCTTCGACGATCGGCGATGATCGGCGCACCGAATCGACTATGCCGAACGTTGCTCCGGTATTTTCGTGACTTTAGAACTCTCCACCGAACCGACTATGCAGAAAGGATTTTCGTCAATAACTCGAAAGCGTGAAATTTTAGACCTGCGAAAGTGAATATAAAAACGCTTTATTTAACGTAATTTAACGTGTAGAAGCATCGCTTCGACGATCGGCGATGATCGGCGCACCGAATCGACTATGCCGAACGTTGCTCCGGTATTTTCGTGACTTTCGAACTCTCCACCGAACCGACTATGCGGAAACATTTTTCGTCAAATACCCGAAAACGGGAAATTTTGTAAATGCGAAAGTGAATATAAAAAGCCATATTTAGTATAATTTAATCTGTAGAAGCATCGGTTCGACGATCGGCGATGATCGGTGCACCGAACCGACTATGCAGAACGTTACTCCGGTATTTTTGTGACTTTCGAACTCGCCACCGAACCGACTATGGGGAAAGATTTTTCGTCAATAACTCGAAAACGTTCAATTTTAGACCTGGGAAAGTGAATATGAAAACGCTTTATATAGTATAATTTAACGTGTAGAAGCATCGGTTCGACGATCGGCGATGATCGGCGCACCGAACCGACTATGCAGAAAGTTACCCCGGTATTTTCGTGACTTTAGAACTCGCCACCGAACCGACTATGCGGAAAGATTTTTCGTCAATAATTCGAAAACGCGAAATGTTAGACATGCGAAAGTGAATATAAAAACGCTTTATTTAACGTAATTTAACGTGTAGAAGCATCGATTCGAGGATCGGCGATGATCGGCGCACCGAACCGACTATGCAGAACCTTACTCCGATACTTTCGGTACTTTCGAACTCTCCACCGAACCGACTATGCGGAAAGATTTTTCGTCAATAATTCGAAAACGCGAAATTTTAGACATGCGAAAGTGAATATAAAATGCTTTATTTGACGTTATTTAACGTGTAAAAGCATCGGTTCGAGGATCGGCGACGATCGGCGAACCGAACCGACTATGCAGAAAGTTGCTCCGGTATTTTCGTGACTTTCGAACTCTCCACCGAACCGACTATGCGGAACGATTTTTCGTCAATAATTCGAAAACGTGCAATTTTGTAAATGCGAAAGTGAATATAAAAACGCTTTATTTCACGTAATTTAGCGTGTAGAAGCATCGGTTCGAGGATCAGCCCACCGAACCGACTATGCAGAAAGTTACCCCGGTATTCTCGTGACTTTCGAACTCGCCACCGAACCGACTATGCGGAAAGATTTATTGTCAATAAATCGTAAACGTGCAATTTTGTAAATGCGAAAGTGAATATAAAAAGCCATATTTAGTATAATTTAACGTGTAGAAGCATCGGTTCGACGATCGGCGATGATCGGCGCACCGAACCGACTATGCAGAAAGTTACTCCGGTATTTTCGTGACTTTCGAACTATCCACCGAACCGACTATGCGGAAAGATTTTTCGTCAATAATTCGAAAACGCGACATTTTAGACCTGCGAAAGTGAATATAAAAACGCTTTATTTCACGTAATTTAGCGTGTAGAAGCATCGGTTCGAGGATCAGCCCACCGAACCGACTATGCAGAAAGTTACCCCGGTATTCTCGTGACTTTCGAACTCGCCACCGAACCGACTATGCGGAAAGATTTATCGTCAATAAATCGTAAACGTGCAATTTTGTAAATGCGAAAGTGAATATAAAAAGCCATATTTAGTATAATTTAACGTGTAGAAGCATCGCTTCGACGATCGGCGATGATCGGCGCACCGAATCGACTATGCCGAACGTTGCTCCGGTATTTTCGTGACTTTCGAACTCTCCACCGAACCGACTATGCGGAAAGATTTTTCGTCAATAATTCGAAAACGCGACATTTTAGACCTGCGAAAGTGAATATAAAAACGCTTTATTTAACGTAATTTAACGTGTAGAAGCATCGGTTCGACGATCGGCGATGATCGGCGCACCGAACCGACTATGCAGAAAGTTACCCCGGTATTTTCGTGACTTTAGAACTCGCCACCGAACCGACTATGCGGAAAGATTTTTCGTCAATAATTCGAAAACGCGAAATTTTAGACATGCGAAAGTGAATATAAAATGCTTTATTTGACGTTATTTAACGTGTAAAAGCATCGGTTCGAGGATCGGCGACGATCGGCGAACCGAACCGACTATGCAGAAAGTTGCTCCGGTATTTTCGTGACTTTCGAACTCTCCACCGAACCGACTATGCGGAACGATTTTTCGTCAATAATTCGAAAACGGGAAATTTTAGACATACGAAAGTGAATATAAAAATGCTTTATTTAACGTAATTTAACGTGTAGAAGCATCGGTTCGAGGATCGGCGCACCGAACCGACTATGCAGAAACTTACTCCGATACTTTCGGTACTTTCGATCTCGCCACCGAACCGACTATGCGGAAAGATTTTTCGTCAATAATTCGAAACCGCGAAGTTTTAGACCTGCGAAAGTGAATATAAAAACGCTTTATTTAACGTAATTTTGACGTGTAGAAGCATCGGTTCGACGATCGGCGATGATCGGCGCACCGAACCGACTATGCAGAAAGTTGCTCCGGTATTTTCGTGACTTTCGAACTCGCCACCGAACCGACTATGCGGAAAGATTTATCGTCAATAAATCGAAAACGTGAAATTTTGTAAATGCGAAAGTAAATATAAAAAGCCATATTTAGTATAATTTAATGTGTAGAAGCATCGGTTCGACGATCGGCGATGATCGGCGCACCGAACCGAATATGCAGAAAGTTACTCCGGTATTTTCGTGACTTTCGAAATCTCCACCGAACCGACTATGCGGAAAGATTTATCGTCAATAACTCGGAAGCGTGAAATTTCATACATGCGAAGGTGAATATAAAAACGCTTTATATAGTATAATTTAACGTGTAGAAGCATCGGTTCGACGATCGGCGATGATCGGCGCACCGAACCGACTATGCAGAAAGTTACCCCGGTATTTTCGTGACTTTAGAACTCGCCACCGAACCGACTATGCGGAAAGATTTTTCGTCAATAATTCGAAAACGCGAAATGTTAGACATGCGAAAGTGAATATAAAAACGCTTTATTTAACGTAATTTAACGTGTAGAAGCATCGATTCGAGGATCGGCGATGATCGGCGCACCGAACCGACTATGCAGAACCTTACTCCGATACTTTCGGTACTTTCGATCTCGCCACCGAACCGACTATGCGGAAAGATTTTTCGTCAATAATTCGAAACCGCGAAGTTTTAGACCTGCGAAAGTGAATATAAAAACGCTTTATTTAACGTAATTTTGACGTGTAGAAGCATCGGTTCGACGATCGGCGATGATCGGCGCACCGAACCGACTATGCAGAAAGTTGCTCCGGTATTTTCGTGACTTTCGAACTCGCCACCGAACCGACTATGCGGAAAGATTTATCGTCAATAAATCGAAAACGTGAAATTTTGTAAATGCGAAAGTAAATATAAAAAGCCATATTTAGTATAATTTAATGTGTAGAAGCATCGGTTCGACGATCGGCGATGATCGGCGCACCGAACCGAATATGCAGAAAGTTACTCCGGTATTTTCGTGACTTTCGAAATCTCCACCGAACCGACTATGCGGAAAGATTTATCGTCAATAACTCGGAAGCGTGAAATTTCATACATGCGAAGGTGAATATAAAAACGCTTTATATAGTATAATTTAACGTGTAGAAGCATCGGTTCGACGATCAGCGCACCGAACCGACTATGCAGACAGTTACTCCGGTATTTTCGTGACTTTCGAAATCTCCACCGAACCGACTTTGCGGAAAGATTTATCGTCAATAACTCGGAAGCGTGAAATTTCATACATGCGAAGGTGAATATAAAAACGCTTTATTTATTATAATTTAACGTGTAGAAGCATCGGTTCGACGATCAGCGCACCGAACCGACTATGCAGACAGTTACCCCGGTATTTTCGTGACTTTCGAAATCTCCACCGAACTGACTATGCGGAAAGATTTTTCGTCAATAATTCGAAAACGCGACATTTTAGACATGCGAAAGTGGATATAAAAACGCTTTATTTCACGTAATTTAACGTGTAGAAGCATCGGTTCGACGATCGGCGATGATCGGCGCACCGAACCGACTATGCAGAAAGTTGCTCCGGTATTTTCGTGCCTTTCGAACTCTCCACCGAACCGACTATGCAGAAAGGATTTTCGTCAATAACTCGAAAGCGTGAAATTTTAGACCTGCGAAAGTGAATATAAAAACGCTTTATTTAGTATAATATATCGTGTAGAAGCATCGGTTCGACGATCAGCGCACCGAACCGACTATGCAGACAGTTACTCCGGTATTTTCGTGACTTTCGAAATCTTCACCGAACCGACTATGCGGAAAGATTTATCGTCAATAACTCGGAAGCGTGAAATTTCATACATGCGAAGGTGAATATAAAAACGCTTTATTTAGTATAATTTAACGTGTAGAAGCATCGCTTCGACGATCGGCGATGATCGGCGCACCGAATCGACTATGCAGAACGTTACTGCGGTATTTTCGTGACTTTCGAACTCGCCACCGAACCGACTATGGGGAGAGATTTTTCGTCAATAACTCGAAAACGTTCAATTTTAGACCTGTGAAAGTGAATATGAAAACGCTTTATATAGTATAATTTAACGTGTACAAGCATCGGTTCGACGATCGGTGATGATCGGCGCACCGAACCAACTATGCAGAACGTTACTCCGGTATTTTCGTGACTTTCGAACTCGCCACCGAACCGACTATGCGGAAAGATATTTCGTGAATAAATCGAACACGTGAAATTTTGTAAATGCGAAAGTGAATATAAAAACGCCATATTTAGTATAATTTAACGTGTAGAAGCTTCGGTTCGACGATCGGCGATGATCGGCGCACCGAACCGAATATGCAGAAAGTTACTCCGGTATTTTCGTGACTTTCGAACTCGCCACCGAACCGACTATGCGGAAAGATTTATCGTCAATAAGTCGGAAGCGTGAAATTTCATACATGCGAAGGTGAATATAAAAACGCTTTATTTAGTATAATTTAACGTGTAGAAGCATCGCTTCGACGATCGGCGATGATCGGCGCACCGAATCGACTATGCCGAACGTTGCTCCGGTATTTTCGTGACTTTAGAACTCTCCACCGAACCGACTATGCAGAAAGGATTTTCGTCAATAACTCGAAAGCGTGAAATTTTAGACCTGCGAAAGTGAATATAAAAACGCTTTATTTAACGTAATTTAACGTGTAGAAGCATCGCTTCGACGATCGGCGATGATCGGCGCACCGAATCGACTATGCCGAACGTTGCTCCGGTATTTTCGTGACTTTCGAACTCTCCACCGAACCGACTATGCGGAAACATTTTTCGTCAAATACCCGAAAACGGGAAATTTTGTAAATGCGAAAGTGAATATAAAATGCTTTATTTGACGTTATTTAACGTGTAAAAGCATCGGTTCGAGGATCGGCGACGATCGGCGAACCGAACCGACTATGCAGAAAGTTGCTCCGGTATTTTCGTGACTTTCGAACTCTCCACCGAACCGACTATGCGGAACGATTTTTCGTCAATAATTCGAAAACGTGCAATTTTGTAAATGCGAAAGTGAATATAAAAACGCTTTATTTCACGTAATTTAGCGTGTAGAAGCATCGGTTCGAGGATCAGCCCACCGAACCGACTATGCAGAAAGTTACCCCGGTATTCTCGTGACTTTCGAACTCGCCACCGAACCGACTATGCGGAAAGATTTATTGTCAATAAATCGTAAACGTGCAATTTTGTAAATGCGAAAGTGAATATAAAAAGCCATATTTAGTATAATTTAACGTGTAGAAGCATCGGTTCGACGATCGGCGATGATCGGCGCACCGAACCGACTATGCAGAAAGTTACTCCGGTATTTTCGTGACTTTCGAACTATCCACCGAACCGACTATGCGGAAAGATTTTTCGTCAATAATTCGAAAACGCGACATTTTAGACCTGCGAAAGTGAATATAAAAACGCTTTATTTCACGTAATTTAGCGTGTAGAAGCATCGGTTCGAGGATCAGCCCACCGAACCGACTATGCAGAAAGTTACCCCGGTATTCTCGTGACTTTCGAACTCGCCACCGAACCGACTATGCGGAAAGATTTATCGTCAATAAATCGTAAACGTGCAATTTTGTAAATGCGAAAGTGAATATAAAAAGCCATATTTAGTATAATTTAACGTGTAGAAGCATCGCTTCGACGATCGGCGATGATCGGCGCACCGAATCGACTATGCCGAACGTTGCTCCGGTATTTTCGTGACTTTCGAACTCTCCACCGAACCGACTATGCGGAAAGATTTTTCGTCAATAATTCGAAAACGCGACATTTTAGACCTGCGAAAGTGAATATAAAAACGCTTTATTTAACGTAATTTAACGTGTAGAAGCATCGGTTCGAGGATCGGCGATGATCGGCGCACCGAACCGACTATGCAGAAAGTTACTCCGGTATTTTCGTGACTTTCGAACTCTCCACCGAACCGACTATGCGGAAAGATTTTTCGTCAATAATTCGAAAACGCGACATTTTAGACCTGCGAAAGTGAATATAAAAACGCTTTATTTCACGTAATTTAGCGTGTAGAAGCATCGGTTCGAGGATCAGCCCACCGAACCGACTATGCAGAAAGTTACCCCGGTATTCTCGTGACTTTCGAACCCGCCACCGAACCGACTATGCGGAAAGATTTATCGTCAATAAATCGTAAACGTGCAATTTTGTAAATGCGAAAGTGAATATAAAAAGCCATATTTAGTATAATTTAACGTGTAGAAGCATCGCTTCGACGATCGGCGATGATCGGCGCACCGAATCGACTATGCCGAACGTTGCTCCGGTATTTTCGGGACTTTCGAACTCTCCACCGAACCGACTATGCGGAAAGATTTATCGTCAATAAATCGTAAACGTGCAATTTTGTAAATGCGAAAGTGAATATAAAAAGCCATATTTAGTATAATTTAACGTGTAGAAGCATCGCTTCGACGATCGGCGATGATCGGCGCACCGAATCGACTATGCCGAACGTTGCTCCGGTATTTTTGTGACTTTCGAACTCGCCACCGAACCGACTATGGGGAAAGATTTTTCGTCAATAACTCGAAAACGTTCAATTTTAGACCTGGGAAAGTGAATATGAAAACGCTTTATATAGTATAATTTAACGTGTAGAAGCATCGGTTCGACGATCGGCGATGATCGGCGCACCGAACCGACTATGCAGAAAGTTACCCCGGTATTTTCGTGACTTTAGAACTCGCCACCGAACCGACTATGCGGAAAGATTTTTCGTCAATAATTCGAAAACGCGAAATGTTAGACATGCGAAAGTGAATATAAAAACGCTTTATTTAACGTAATTTAACGTGTAGAAGCATCGATTCGAGGATCGGCGATGATCGGCGCACCGAACCGACTATGCAGAACCTTACTCCGATACTTTCGGTACTTTCGAACTCTCCACCGAACCGACTATGCGGAAAGATTTTTCGTCAATAATTCGAAAACGCGAAATTTTAGACATGCGAAAGTGAATATAAAATGCTTTATTTGACGTTATTTAACGTGTAAAAGCATCGGTTCGAGGATCGGCGACGATCGGCGAACCGAACCGACTATGCAGAAAGTTGCTCCGGTATTTTCGTGACTTTCGAACTCTCCACCGAACCGACTATGCGGAACGATTTTTCGTCAATAATTCGAAAACGGGAAATTTTAGACATACGAAAGTGAATATAAAAATGCTTTATTTAACGTAATTTAACGTGTAGAAGCATCGGTTCGAGGATCGGCGCACCGAACCGACTATGCAGAAACTTACTCCGATACTTTCGGTACTTTCGATCTCGCCACCGAACCGACTATGCGGAAAGATTTTTCGTCAATAATTCGAAACCGCGAAGTTTTAGACCTGCGAAAGTGAATATAAAAACGCTTTATTTAACGTAATTTTGACGTGTAGAAGCATCGGTTCGACGATCGGCGATGATCGGCGCACCGAACCGACTATGCAGAAAGTTGCTCCGGTATTTTCGTGACTTTCGAATTCTCCACCGCACCGACTATGCGGAAAGATTTCTCGTCAATAACTCGAAAGCGTGAAATTTTAGACCTGCGAAAGTGAATATAAAAACGCTTTATTTAACGTAATTTTGACGTGTAGAAGCATCGGTTCGACGATCGGCGATGATCGGCGCACCGAACCGACTATGCAGAAAGTTACTCCGGTATTTTCGTGACTTTCGAACTCTCCACCGAACCGACTATGCGGAAAGATTTTTTGTCAATAATTCGAAAACGCGACATTTTAGACCTGCGAAAGTGAATATAAAAACGCTTTATTTCACGTAATTTAGCGTGTAGAAGCATCGGTTCGAGGATCAGCCCACCGAACCGACTATGCAGAAAGTTACCCCGGTATTCTCGTGACTTTCGAACTCGCCACCGAACCGACTATGCGGAAAGATTTATCGTCAATAAATCGTAAACGTGCAATTTTGTAAATGCGAAAGTGAATATAAAAAGCCATATTTAGTATAATTTAACGTGTAGAAGCATCGCTTCGACGATCGGCGATCATCGGCGCACCGAATCGACTATGCCGAACGTTGCTCCGGTATTTTCGTGACTTTCGAACTCTCCACCGAACCGACTATGCGGAAAGATTTTTCGTCAATAATTCGAAAACGCGACATTTTAGACCTGCGAAAGTGAATATAAAAACGCTTTATTTAACGTAATTTAACGTGTAGAAGCATCGGTTCGAGGATCGGCGACGATCGGCGCACCGAACCGACTATGCAGAACCTTACTCCGGTATTTTCGTGACTTTCGAACTCTCCACCGAACCGACTATGCAGAAAGGATTTTCGTCAATAACTCGAAAGCGTGAAATTTTAGACCTGCGAAAGTGAATATAAAAACGCTTTATTTAACGTAATTTTGACGTGTAGAAGCATCGGTTCGACGATCGGCGATGATCGGCGCACCGAACCGACTATGCAGAAAGTTACTCCGGTATTTTCGTGACTTTCGAACTCTCCACCGAACCGACTATGCGGAAAGATTTTTCGTCAATAATTCGAAAACGGGAAATTTTAGACATGCCAAAGTGAATATAGAAACGCTTTATTTAACGTAATTTAACGTGTAGAAGCATCGGTTCGACGATCGGCGATGATCGGCGCACCGAACCGACTATGCAGAAAGTTGCTCCGGTATTTTCGTGACTTTCGAACTCGCCACCGAACCGACTATGCGGAAAGATTTATCGTCAATAAATCGAAAACGTGAAATTTTGTAAATGCGAAAGTAAATATAAAAAGCCATATTTAGTATAATTTAATGTGTAGAAGCATCGGTTCGACGATCGGCGATGATAGGCGCACCGAACCGACTATGCAGAACGTTACTGCGGTATTTTCGTGACTTTCGAACTCGCCACCGAACCGACTATGGGGAGAGATTTTTCGTCAATAACTCGAAAACGTTCAATTTTAGACCTGGGAAAGTGAATATGAAAACGCTTTATATAGTATAATTTAACGTGTAGAAGCATCGGTTCGACGATCGGTGATGATCGGCGCACCGAACCAACTATGCAGAACGTTACTCCGGTATTTTCGTGACTTTCGAACTCGCCACCGAACCGACTATGCGGAAAGATATTTCGTGAATAAATCGAACACGTGAAATTTTGTAAATGCGAAAGTGAATATAAAAACGCCATATTTAGTATAATTTAACGTGTAGAGGCTTCGGTTCGACGATCGGCGATGATCGGCGCACCGAACCGAATATGCAGAAAGTTACTCCGGTATTTTCGTGACTTTCGAACTCGCCACCGAACCGACTATGCGGAAAGATTTATCGTCAATAACTCGGAAGCGTGAAATTTCATACATGCGAAGGTGAATATAAAAACGCTTTATTTAGTATAATTTAACGTGTAGAAGCATCGCTTCGACGATCGGCGATGATCGGCGCACCGAATCGACTATGCCGAACGTTGCTCCGGTATTTTCGTGACTTTAGAACTCTCCACCGAACCGACTATGCAGAAAGGATTTTCGTCAATAACTCGAAAGCGTGAAATTTTAGACCTGCGAAAGTGAATATAAAAACGCTTTATTTAACGTAATTTTGACGTGTAGAAGCATCGGTTCGACGATCGGCGATGATCGGCGCACCGAACCGACTATGCAGAAAGTTACTCCGGTATTTTCGTGACTTTCGAACTCTCCACCGAACCGACTATGCGGAAAGATTTATCGTCAATAAATCGAAAACGTGAAATTTTGTAATTGCGAAAGTAAATATAAAAAGCCATATTTAGTATAATTTAATGTGTAGAAGCATCGGTTCGACGATCGGCGATGATAGGCGCACCGAACCGACTATGCAGAACGTTACTGCGGTATTTTCGTGACTTTCGAACTCGCCACCGAACCGACTATGGGGAGAGATTTTTCGTCAATAACTCGAAAACGTTCAATTTTAGACCTGGGAAAGTGAATATGAAAACGCTTTATATAGTATAATTTAACGTGTAGAAGCATCGGTTCGTCGACCGGTGATGATCGGCGCACCGAACCAACTATGCAGAACGTTACTCCGGTATTTTCGTGACTTTCGAACTCGCCACCGAACCGACTATGCGGAAAGATATTTCGTGAATAAATCGAACACGTGAAATTTTGTAAATGCGAAAGTGAATATAAAAACGCCATATTTAGTATAATTTAACGTGTAGAAGCTTCGGTTCGACGATCGGCGATGATCGGCGCACCGAACCGAATATGCAGAAAGTTACTCCGGTATTTTCGTGACTTTCGAAATCTCCACCGAACCGACTATGCGGAAAGATTTATCGTCAATAACTCGGAAGCGTGAAATTTCATACATGCGAAGGTGAATATAAAAACGCTTTATATAGTATAATTTAACGTGTAGAAGCATCGGTTCGACGATCAGCGCACCGAACCGACTATGCAGACAGTTACTCCGGTATTTTCGTGACTTTCGAAATCTCCACCGAACCGACTATGCGGAAAGATTTATCGTCAATAACTCGGAAGCGTGAAATTTCATACATGCGAAGGTGAATATAAAAACGCTTTATTTATTATAATTTAACGTGTAGAAGCATCGGTTCGACGATCAGCGCACCGAACCGACTATGCAGACAGTTACCCCGGTATTTTCGTGACTTTCGAAATCTCCACCGAACCGACTATGCGGAAAGATTTTTCGTCAATAATTCGAAAACGCGACATTTTAGACATGCGAAAGTGGATATAAAAACGCTTTATTTCACGTAATTTAACGTGTAGAAGCATCGGTTCGACGATCGGCGATGATCGGCGCACCGAACCGACTATGCAGAAAGTTGCTCCGGTATTTTCGTGCCTTTCGAACTCTCCACCGAACCGACTATGCAGAAAGGATTTTCGTCAATAACTCGAAAGCGTGAAATTTTAGACCTGCGAAAGTGAATATAAAAACGCTTTATTTAGTATAATATATCGTGTAGAAGCATCGGTTCGACGATCAGCGCACCGAACCGACTATGCAGACAGTTACTCCGGTATTTCCGTGACTTTCGAAATCTTCACCGAACCGACTATGCGGAAAGATTTATCGTCAATAACTCGGAAGCGTGAAATTTCATACATGCGAAGGTGAATATAAAAACGCTTTATTTAGTATAATTTAACGTGTAGAAGCATCGCTTCGACGATCGGCGATGATCGGCGCACCGAATCGACTATGCAGAACGTTACTGCGGTATTTTCGTGACTTTCGAACTCGCCACCGAACCGACTATGGGGAGAGATTTTTCGTCAATAACTCGAAAACGTTCAATTTTAGACCTGGGAAAGTGAATATGAAAACGCTTTATATAGTATAATTTAACGTGTAGAAGCATCGGTTCGACGATCGGTGATGATCGGCGCACCGAACCAACTATGCAGAACGTTACTCCGGTATTTTCGTGACTTTCGAACTCGCCACCGAACCGACTATGCGGAAAGATATTTCGTGAATAAATCGAACACGTGAAATTTTGTAAATGCGAAAGTGAATATAAAAACGCCATATTTAGTATAATTTAACGTGTAGAAGCTTCGGTTCGACGATCGGCGATGATCAGCGCACCGAACCGACTATGCAGACAGTTACTCCGGTATTTTCGTGACTTTCGAAATCTTCACCGAACCGACTATGCGGAAAGATTTATCGTCAATAACTCGGAAGCGTGAAATTTCATACATGCGAAGGTGAATATAAAAACGCTTTATTTAGTATAATTTAACGTGTAGAAGCATCGCTTCGACGATCGGCGATGATCGGCGCACCGAATCGACTATGCAGAACGTTACTGCGGTATTTTCGTGACTTTCGAACTCGCCACCGAACCGACTATGGGGAGAGATTTTTCGTCAATAACTCGAAAACGTTCAATTTTAGACCTGGGAAAGTGAATATGAAAACGCTTTATATAGTATAATTTAACGTGTAGAAGCATCGGTTCGACGATCGGTGATGATCGGCGCACCGAACCAACTATGCAGAACGTTACTCCGGTATTTTCGTGACTTTCGAACTCGCCACCGAACCGACTATGCGGAAAGATATTTCGTGAATAAATCGAACACGTGAAATTTTGTAAATGCGAAAGTGAATATAAAAACGCCATATTTAGTATAATTTAACGTGTAGAAGCTTCGGTTCGACGATCGGCGATGATCGGCGCACCGAACCGAATATGCAGAAAGTTACTCCGGTATTTTCGTGACTTTCGAACTCGCCACCGAACCGACTATGCGGAAAGATTTATCGTCAATAACTCGGAAGCGTGAAATTTCATACATGCGAAGGTGAATATAAAAACGCTTTATTTAGTATAATTTAACGTGTAGAAGCATCGCTTCGACGATCGGCGATGATCGGCGCACCGAATCGACTATGCCGAACGTTGCTCCGGTATTTTCGTGACTTTAGAACTCTCCACCGAACCGACTATGCAGAAAGGATTTTCGTCAATAACTCGAAAGCGTGAAATTTTAGACCTGCGAAAGTGAATATAAAAACGCTTTATTTAACGTAATTTAACGTGTAGAAGCATCGCTTCGACGATCGGCGATGATCGGCGCACCGAATCGACTATGCCGAACGTTGCTCCGGTATTTTCGTGACTTTCGAACTCTCCACCGAACCGACTATGCGGAAACATTTTTCGTCAAATACCCGAAAACGGGAAATTTTGTAAATGCGAAAGTGAATATAAAAAGCCATATTTAGTATAATTTAATCTGTAGAAGCATCGGTTCGACGATCGGCGATGATCGGTGCACCGAACCGACTATGCAGAACGTTACTCCGGTATTTTTGTGACTTTCGAACTCGCCACCGAACCGACTATGGGGAAAGATTTTTCGTCAATAACTCGAAAACGTTCAATTTTAGACCTGGGAAAGTGAATATGAAAACGCTTTATATAGTATAATTTAACGTGTAGAAGCATCGGTTCGACGATCGGCGATGATCGGCGCACCGAACCGACTATGCAGAAAGTTACCCCGGTATTTTCGTGACTTTAGAACTCGCCACCGAACCGACTATGCGGAAAGATTTTTCGTCAATAATTCGAAAACGCGAAATGTTAGACATGCGAAAGTGAATATAAAAACGCTTTATTTAACGTAATTTAACGTGTAGAAGCATCGATTCGAGGATCGGCGATGATCGGCGCACCGAACCGACTATGCAGAACCTTACTCCGATACTTTCGGTACTTTCGAACTCTCCACCGAACCGACTATGCGGAAAGATTTTTCGTCAATAATTCGAAAACGCGAAATTTTAGACATGCGAAAGTGAATATAAAATGCTTTATTTGACGTTATTTAACGTGTAAAAGCATCGGTTCGAGGATCGGCGACGATCGGCGAACCGAACCGACTATGCAGAAAGTTGCTCCGGTATTTTCGTGACTTTCGAACTCTCCACCGAACCGACTATGCGGAACGATTTTTCGTCAATAATTCGAAAACGTGCAATTTTGTAAATGCGAAAGTGAATATAAAAACGCTTTATTTCACGTAATTTAGCGTGTAGAAGCATCGGTTCGAGGATCAGCCCACCGAACCGACTATGCAGAAAGTTACCCCGGTATTCTCGTGACTTTCGAACTCGCCACCGAACCGACTATGCGGAAAGATTTATTGTCAATAAATCGTAAACGTGCAATTTTGTAAATGCGAAAGTGAATATAAAAAGCCATATTTAGTATAATTTAACGTGTAGAAGCATCGGTTCGACGATCGGCGATGATCGGCGCACCGAACCGACTATGCAGAAAGTTACTCCGGTATTTTCGTGACTTTCGAACTATCCACCGAACCGACTATGCGGAAAGATTTTTCGTCAATAATTCGAAAACGCGACATTTTAGACCTGCGAAAGTGAATATAAAAACGCTTTATTTCACGTAATTTAGCGTGTAGAAGCATCGGTTCGAGGATCAGCCCACCGAACCGACTATGCAGAAAGTTACCCCGGTATTCTCGTGACTTTCGAACTCGCCACCGAACCGACTATGCGGAAAGATTTATCGTCAATAAATCGTAAACGTGCAATTTTGTAAATGCGAAAGTGAATATAAAAAGCCATATTTAGTATAATTTAACGTGTAGAAGCATCGCTTCGACGATCGGCGATGATCGGCGCACCGAATCGACTATGCCGAACGTTGCTCCGGTATTTTCGTGACTTTCGAACTCTCCACCGAACCGACTATGCGGAAAGATTTTTCGTCAATAATTCGAAAACGCGACATTTTAGACCTGCGAAAGTGAATATAAAAACGCTTTATTTAACGTAATTTAACGTGTAGAAGCATCGGTTCGAGGATCGGCGATGATCGGCGCACCGAACCGACTATGCAGAAAGTTACTCCGGTATTTTCGTGACTTTCGAACTCTCCACCGAACCGACTATGCGGAAAGATTTTTCGTCAATAATTCGAAAACGCGACATTTTAGACCTGCGAAAGTGAATATAAAAACGCTTTATTTCACGTAATTTAGCGTGTAGAAGCATCGGTTCGAGGATCAGCCCACCGAACCGACTATGCAGAAAGTTACCCCGGTATTCTCGTGACTTTCGAACTCTCCACCGAACCGACTATGCGGAAAGATTTATCGTCAATAAATCGTAAACGTGCAATTTTGTAAATGCGAAAGTGAATATAAAAAGCCATATTTAGTATAATTTAACGTGTAGAAGCATCGCTTCGACGATCGGCGATGATCGGCGCACCGAATCGACTATGCCGAACGTTGCTCCGGTATTTTTGTGACTTTCGAACTCGCCACCGAACCGACTATGGGGAAAGATTTTTCGTCAATAACTCGAAAACGTTCAATTTTAGACCTGGGAAAGTGAATATGAAAACGCTTTATATAGTATAATTTAACGTGTAGAAGCATCGGTTCGACGATCGGTGATGATCGGCGCACCGAACCAACTATGCAGAACGTTACTCCGGTATTTTCGTGACTTTCGAACTCGCCACCGAACCGACTATGCGGAAAGATATTTCGTGAATAAATCGAACACGTGAAATTTTGTAAATGCGAAAGTGAATATAAAAACGCCATATTTAGTATAATTTAACGTGTAGAAGCTTCGGTTCGACGATCGGCGATGATCAGCGCACCGAACCGACTATGCAGACAGTTACTCCGGTATTTTCGTGACTTTCGAAATCTTCACCGAACCGACTATGCGGAAAGATTTATCGTCAATAACTCGGAAGCGTGAAATTTCATACATGCGAAGGTGAATATAAAAACGCTTTATTTAGTATAATTTAACGTGTAGAAGCATCGCTTCGACGATCGGCGATGATCGGCGCACCGAATCGACTATGCAGAACGTTACTGCGGTATTTTCGTGACTTTCGAACTCGCCACCGAACCGACTATGGGGAGAGATTTTTCGTCAATAACTCGAAAACGTTCAATTTTAGACCTGGGAAAGTGAATATGAAAACGCTTTATATAGTATAATTTAACGTGTAGAAGCATCGGTTCGACGATCGGTGATGATCGGCGCACCGAACCAACTATGCAGAACGTTACTCCGGTATTTTCGTGACTTTCGAACTCGCCACCGAACCGACTATGCGGAAAGATATTTCGTGAATAAATCGAACACGTGAAATTTTGTAAATGCGAAAGTGAATATAAAAACGCCATATTTAGTATAATTTAACGTGTAGAAGCTTCGGTTCGACGATCGGCGATGATCGGCGCACCGAACCGAATATGCAGAAAGTTACTCCGGTATTTTCGTGACTTTCGAACTCGCCACCGAACCGACTATGCGGAAAGATTTATCGTCAATAACTCGGAAGCGTGAAATTTCATACATGCGAAGGTGAATATAAAAACGCTTTATTTAGTATAATTTAACGTGTAGAAGCATCGCTTCGACGATCGGCGATGATCGGCGCACCGAATCGACTATGCCGAACGTTGCTCCGGTATTTTCGTGACTTTAGAACTCTCCACCGAACCGACTATGCAGAAAGGATTTTCGTCAATAACTCGAAAGCGTGAAATTTTAGACCTGCGAAAGTGAATATAAAAACGCTTTATTTAACGTAATTTAACGTGTAGAAGCATCGCTTCGACGATCGGCGATGATCGGCGCACCGAATCGACTATGCCGAACGTTGCTCCGGTATTTTCGTGACTTTCGAACTCTCCACCGAACCGACTATGCGGAAACATTTTTCGTCAAATACCCGAAAACGGGAAATTTTGTAAATGCGAAAGTGAATATAAAAAGCCATATTTAGTATAATTTAATCTGTAGAAGCATCGGTTCGACGATCGGCGATGATCGGTGCACCGAACCGACTATGCAGAACGTTACTCCGGTATTTTTGTGACTTTCGAACTCGCCACCGAACCGACTATGGGGAAAGATTTTTCGTCAATAACTCGAAAACGTTCAATTTTAGACCTGGGAAAGTGAATATGAAAACGCTTTATATAGTATAATTTAACGTGTAGAAGCATCGGTTCGACGATCGGCGATGATCGGCGCACCGAACCGACTATGCAGAAAGTTACCCCGGTATTTTCGTGACTTTAGAACTCGCCACCGAACCGACTATGCGGAAAGATTTTTCGTCAATAATTCGAAAACGCGAAATGTTAGACATGCGAAAGTGAATATAAAAACGCTTTATTTAACGTAATTTAACGTGTAGAAGCATCGATTCGAGGATCGGCGATGATCGGCGCACCGAACCGACTATGCAGAACCTTACTCCGATACTTTCGGTACTTTCGAACTCTCCACCGAACCGACTATGCGGAAAGATTTTTCGTCAATAATTCGAAAACGCGAAATTTTAGACATGCGAAAGTGAATATAAAATGCTTTATTTGACGTTATTTAACGTGTAAAAGCATCGGTTCGAGGATCGGCGACGATCGGCGAACCGAACCGACTATGCAGAAAGTTGCTCCGGTATTTTCGTGACTTTCGAACTCTCCACCGAACCGACTATGCGGAACGATTTTTCGTCAATAATTCGAAAACGTGCAATTTTGTAAATGCGAAAGTGAATATAAAAACGCTTTATTTCACGTAATTTAGCGTGTAGAAGCATCGGTTCGAGGATCAGCCCACCGAACCGACTATGCAGAAAGTTACCCCGGTATTCTCGTGACTTTCGAACTCGCCACCGAACCGACTATGCGGAAAGATTTATTGTCAATAAATCGTAAACGTGCAATTTTGTAAATGCGAAAGTGAATATAAAAAGCCATATTTAGTATAATTTAACGTGTAGAAGCATCGGTTCGACGATCGGCGATGATCGGCGCACCGAACCGACTATGCAGAAAGTTACTCCGGTATTTTCGTGACTTTCGAACTATCCACCGAACCGACTATGCGGAAAGATTTTTCGTCAATAATTCGAAAACGCGACATTTTAGACCTGCGAAAGTGAATATAAAAACGCTTTATTTCACGTAATTTAGCGTGTAGAAGCATCGGTTCGAGGATCAGCCCACCGAACCGACTATGCAGAAAGTTACCCCGGTATTCTCGTGACTTTCGAACTCGCCACCGAACCGACTATGCGGAAAGATTTATCGTCAATAAATCGTAAACGTGCAATTTTGTAAATGCGAAAGTGAATATAAAAAGCCATATTTAGTATAATTTAACGTGTAGAAGCATCGCTTCGACGATCGGCGATGATCGGCGCACCGAATCGACTATGCCGAACGTTGCTCCGGTATTTTCGTGACTTTCGAACTCTCCACCGAACCGACTATGCGGAAAGATTTTTCGTCAATAATTCGAAAACGCGACATTTTAGACCTGCGAAAGTGAATATAAAAACGCTTTATTTAACGTAATTTAACGTGTAGAAGCATCGGTTCGACGATCGGCGATGATCGGCGCACCGAACCGACTATGCAGAAAGTTACCCCGGTATTTTCGTGACTTTAGAACTCGCCACCGAACCGACTATGCGGAAAGATTTTTCGTCAATAATTCGAAAACGCGAAATGTTAGACATGCGAAAGTGAATATAAAAACGCTTTATTTAACGTAATTTAACGTGTAGAAGCATCGATTCGAGGATCGGCGATGATCGGCGCACCGAACCGACTATGCAGAACCTTACTCCGATACTTTCGGTACTTTCGAACTCTCCACCGAACCGACTATGCGGAAAGATTTTTCGTCAATAATTCGAAAACGCGAAATTTTAGACATGCGAAAGTGAATATAAAATGCTTTATTTGACGTTATTTAACGTGTAAAAGCATCGGTTCGAGGATCGGCGACGATCGGCGAACCGAACCGACTATGCAGAAAGTTGCTCCGGTATTTTCGTGACTTTCGAACTCTCCACCGAACCGACTATGCGGAACGATTTTTCGTCAATAATTCGAAAACGGGAAATTTTAGACATACGAAAGTGAATATAAAAATGCTTTATTTAACGTAATTTAACGTGTAGAAGCATCGGTTCGAGGATCGGCGCACCGAACCGACTATGCAGAAACTTACTCCGATACTTTCGGTACTTTCGATCTCGCCACCGAACCGACTATGCGGAAAGATTTTTCGTCAATAATTCGAAACCGCGAAGTTTTAGACCTGCGAAAGTGAATATAAAAACGCTTTATTTAACGTAATTTTGACGTGTAGAAGCATCGGTTCGACGATCGGCGATGATCGGCGCACCGAACCGACTATGCAGAAAGTTGCTCCGGTATTTTCGTGACTTTCGAACTCGCCACCGAACCGACTATGCGGAAAGATTTATCGTCAATAAATCGAAAACGTGAAATTTTGTAAATGCGAAAGTAAATATAAAAAGCCATATTTAGTATAATTTAATGTGTAGAAGCATCGGTTCGACGATCGGCGATGATCGGCGCACCGAACCGAATATGCAGAAAGTTACTCCGGTATTTTCGTGACTTTCGAAATCTCCACCGAACCGACTATGCGGAAAGATTTATCGTCAATAACTCGGAAGCGTGAAATTTCATACATGCGAAGGTGAATATAAAAACGCTTTATATAGTATAATTTAACGTGTAGAAGCATCGGTTCGACGATCGGCGATGATCGGCGCACCGAACCGACTATGCAGAAAGTTACCCCGGTATTTTCGTGACTTTAGAACTCGCCACCGAACCGACTATGCGGAAAGATTTTTCGTCAATAATTCGAAAACGCGAAATGTTAGACATGCGAAAGTGAATATAAAAACGCTTTATTTAACGTAATTTAACGTGTAGAAGCATCGATTCGAGGATCGGCGATGATCGGCGCACCGAACCGACTATGCAGAACCTTACTCCGATACTTTCGGTACTTTCGATCTCGCCACCGAACCGACTATGCGGAAAGATTTTTCGTCAATAATTCGAAACCGCGAAGTTTTAGACCTGCGAAAGTGAATATAAAAACGCTTTATTTAACGTAATTTTGACGTGTAGAAGCATCGGTTCGACGATCGACGATGATCGGCGCACCGAACCGACTATGCAGAAAGTTGCTCCGGTATTTTCGTGACTTTCGAACTCGCCACCGAACCGACTATGCGGAAAGATTTATCGTCAATAAATCGAAAACGTGAAATTTTGTAAATGCGAAAGTAAATATAAAAAGCCATATTTAGTATAATTTAATGTGTAGAAGCATCGGTTCGACGATCGGCGATGATCGGCGCACCGAACCGAATATGCAGAAAGTTACTCCGGTATTTTCGTGACTTTCGAAATCTCCACCGAACCGACTATGCGGAAAGATTTATCGTCAATAACTCGGAAGCGTGAAATTTCATACATGCGAAGGTGAATATAAAAACGCTTTATATAGTATAATTTAACGTGTAGAAGCATCGGTTCGACGATCAGCGCACCGAACCGACTATGCAGACAGTTACTCCGGTATTTTCGTGACTTTCGAAATCTCCACCGAACCGACTTTGCGGAAAGATTTATCGTCAATAACTCGGAAGCGTGAAATTTCATACATGCGAAGGTGAATATAAAAACGCTTTATTTATTATAATTTAACGTGTAGAAGCATCGGTTCGACGATCAGCGCACCGAACCGACTATGCAGACAGTTACCCCGGTATTTTCGTGACTTTCGAAATCTCCACCGAACTGACTATGCGGAAAGATTTTTCGTCAATAATTCGAAAACGCGACATTTTAGACATGCGAAAGTGGATATAAAAACGCTTTATTTCACGTAATTTAACGTGTAGAAGCATCGGTTCGACGATCGGCGATGATCGGCGCACCGAACCGACTATGCAGAAAGTTGCTCCGGTATTTTCGTGCCTTTCGAACTCTCCACCGAACCGACTATGCAGAAAGGATTTTCGTCAATAACTCGAAAGCGTGAAATTTTAGACCTGCGAAAGTGAATATAAAAACGCTTTATTTAGTATAATATATCGTGTAGAAGCATCGGTTCGACGATCAGCGCACCGAACCGACTATGCAGACAGTTACTCCGGTATTTTCGTGACTTTCGAAATCTTCACCGAACCGACTATGCGGAAAGATTTATCGTCAATAACTCGGAAGCGTGAAATTTCATACATGCGAAGGTGAATATAAAAACGCTTTATTTAGTATAATTTAACGTGTAGAAGCATCGCTTCGACGATCGGCGATGATCGGCGCACCGAATCGACTATGCAGAACGTTACTGCGGTATTTTCGTGACTTTCGAACTCGCCACCGAACCGACTATGGGGAGAGATTTTTCGTCAATAACTCGAAAACGTTCAATTTTAGACCTGTGAAAGTGAATATGAAAACGCTTTATATAGTATAATTTAACGTGTAGAAGCATCGGTTCGACGATCGGTGATGATCGGCGCACCGAACCAACTATGCAGAACGTTACTCCGGTATTTTCGTGACTTTCGAACTCGCCACCGAACCGACTATGCGGAAAGATATTTCGTGAATAAATCGAACACGTGAAATTTTGTAAATGCGAAAGTGAATATAAAAACGCCATATTTAGTATAATTTAACGTGTAGAAGCTTCGGTTCGACGATCGGCGATGATCGGCGCACCGAACCGAATATGCAGAAAGTTACTCCGGTATTTTCGTGACTTTCGAACTCGCCACCGAACCGACTATGCGGAAAGATTTATCGTCAATAAGTCGGAAGCGTGAAATTTCATACATGCGAAGGTGAATATAAAAACGCTTTATTTAGTATAATTTAACGTGTAGAAGCATCGCTTCGACGATCGGCGATGATCGGCGCACCGAATCGACTATGCCGAACGTTGCTCCGGTATTTTCGTGACTTTAGAACTCTCCACCGAACCGACTATGCAGAAAGGATTTTCGTCAATAACTCGAAAGCGTGAAATTTTAGACCTGCGAAAGTGAATATAAAAACGCTTTATTTAACGTAATTTAACGTGTAGAAGCATCGCTTCGACGATCGGCGATGATCGGCGCACCGAATCGACTATGCCGAACGTTGCTCCGGTATTTTCGTGACATTCGAACTCTCCACCGAACCGACTATGCGGAAACATTTTTCGTCAAATACCCGAAAACGGGAAATTTTGTAAATGCGAAAGTGAATATAAAAAGCCACATTTAGTATAATTTAATCTGTAGAAGCATCGGTTCGACGATCGGCGATGATCGGTGCACCGAACCGACTATGCAGAACGTTACTCCGGTATTTTTGTGACTTTCGAACTCGCCACCGAACCGACTATGGGGAAAGATTTTTCGTCAATAACTCGAAAACGTTCAATTTTAGACCTGGGAAAGTGAATATGAAAACGCTTTATATAGTATAATTTAACGTGTAGAAGCATCGGTTCGACGATCGGCGATGATCGGCGCACCGAACCGACTATGCAGAAAGTTACCCCGGTATTTTCGTGACTTTAGAACTCGCCACCGAACCGACTATGCGGAAAGATTTTTCGTCAATAATTCGAAAACGCGAAATGTTAGACATGCGAAAGTGAATATAAAAACGCTTTATTTAACGTAATTTAACGTGTAGAAGCATCGATTCGAGGATCGGCGATGATCGGCGCACCGAACCGACTATGCAGAACCTTACTCCGATACTTTCGGTACTTTCGAACTCTCCACCGAACCGACTATGCGGAAAGATTTTTCGTCAATAATTCGAAAACGCGAAATTTTAGACATGCGAAAGTGAATATAAAATGCTTTATTTGACGTTATTTAACGTGTAAAAGCATCGGTTCGAGGATCGGCGACGATCGGCGAACCGAACCGACTATGCAGAAAGTTGCTCCGGTATTTTCGTGA
This sequence comes from Coelioxys conoideus, assembly GCA_947623535.1. Lineage (NCBI taxonomy): Eukaryota > Metazoa > Arthropoda > Insecta > Hymenoptera > Megachilidae > Coelioxys > Coelioxys conoideus. The sequence goes on along the minus strand of CANQJN010000021.1, from coordinate 2,730,269 downwards.
CTTTCGAACTCTCCACCGAACCGACTATGCGGAACGATTTTTCGTCAATAATTCGAAAACGTGCAATTTTGTAAATGCGAAAGTGAATATAAAAACGCTTTATTTCACGTAATTTAGCGTGTAGAAGCATCGGTTCGAGGATCAGCCCACCGAACCGACTATGCAGAAAGTTACCCCGATACTTTCGGTACTTTCGATCTCGCCACCGAACCGACTATGCGGAAAGATTTTTCGTCAATAAATCGTAAACGTGCAATTTTGTAAATGCGAAAGTGAATATAAAAAGCCATATTTAGTATAATTTAACGTGTAGAAGCATCGCTTCGACGATCGGCGATGATCGGCGCACCGAATCGACTATGCCGAACGTTGCTCCGGTATTTTCGTGACTTTCGAACTCTCCACCGAACCGACTATGCGGAACGATTTTTCGTCAATAATTCGAAAACGTGCAATTTTGTAAATGCGAAAGTGAATATAAAAACGCTTTATTTCACGTAATTTAGCGTGTAGAAGCATCGGTTCGAGGATCAGCCCACCGAACCGACTATGCAGAAAGTTACCCCGGTATTCTCGTGACTTTCGAACTCGCCACCGAACCGACTATGCGGAAAGATTTATTGTCAATAAATCGTAAACGTGCAATTTTGTAAATGCGAAAGTGAATATAAAAAGCCATATTTAGTATAATTTAACGTGTAGAAGCATCGGTTCGACGATCGGCGATGATCGGCGCACCGAACCGACTATGCAGAAAGTTACTCCGGTATTTTCGTGACTTTCGAACTATCCACCGAACCGACTATGCGGAAAGATTTTTCGTCAATAATTCGAAAACGCGACATTTTAGACCTGCGAAAGTGAATATAAAAACGCTTTATTTCACGTAATTTAGCGTGTAGAAGCATCGGTTCGAGGATCAGCCCACCGAACCGACTATGCAGAAAGTTACCCCGGTATTCTCGTGACTTTCGAACTCGCCACCGAACCGACTATGCGGAAAGATTTATCGTCAATAAATCGTAAACGTGCAATTTTGTAAATGCGAAAGTGAATATAAAAAGCCATATTTAGTATAATTTAACGTGTAGAAGCATCGCTTCGACGATCGGCGATGATCGGCGCACCGAATCGACTATGCCGAACGTTGCTCCGGTATTTTCGTGACTTTCGAACTCTCCACCGAACCGACTATGCGGAAAGATTTTTCGTCAATAATTCGAAAACGCGACATTTTAGACCTGCGAAAGTGAATATAAAAACGCTTTATTTAACGTAATTTAACGTGTAGAAGCATCGGTTCGAGGATCGGCGATGATCGGCGCACCGAACCGACTATGCAGAAAGTTACTCCGGTATTTTCGTGACTTTCGAACTCTCCACCGAACCGACTATGCGGAAAGATTTTTCGTCAATAATTCGAAAACGCGACATTTTAGACCTGCGAAAGTGAATATAAAAACGCTTTATTTCACGTAATTTAGCGTGTAGAAGCATCGGTTCGAGGATCAGCCCACCGAACCGACTATGCAGAAAGTTACCCCGGTATTCTCGTGACTTTCGAACCCGCCACCGAACCGACTATGCGGAAAGATTTATCGTCAATAAATCTTAAACGTGCAATTTTGTAAATGCGAAAGTGAATATAAAAAGCCATATTTAGTATAATTTAACGTGTAGAAGCATCGGTTCGACGATCGGCGATGATCGGCGCACCGAACCGACTATGCAGAAAGTTGCTCCGGTATTTTCGTGCCTTTCGAACTCTCCACCGAACCGACTATGCAGAAAGGATTTTCGTCAATAACTCGAAAGCGTGAAATTTTAGACCTGCGAAAGTGAATATAAAAACGCTTTATTTAGTATAATATATCGTGTAGAAGCATCGGTTCGACGATCAGCGCACCGAACCGACTATGCAGACAGTTACTCCGGTATTTTCGTGACTTTCGAAATCTTCACCGAACCGACTATGCGGAAAGATTTATCGTCAATAACTCGGAAGCGTGAAATTTCATACATGCGAAGGTGAATATAAAAACGCTTTATTTAGTATAATTTAACGTGTAGAAGCATCGCTTCGACGATCGGCGATGATCGGCGCACCGAATCGACTATGCAGAACGTTACTGCGGTATTTTCGTGACTTTCGAACTCGCCACCGAACCGACTATGGGGAGAGATTTTTCGTCAATAACTCGAAAACGTTCAATTTTAGACCTGTGAAAGTGAATATGAAAACGCTTTATATAGTATAATTTAACGTGTAGAAGCATCGGTTCGACGATCGGTGATGATCGGCGCACCGAACCAACTATGCAGAACGTTACTCCGGTATTTTCGTGACTTTCGAACTCGCCACCGAACCGACTATGCGGAAAGATATTTCGTGAATAAATCGAACACGTGAAATTTTGTAAATGCGAAGGTGAATATAAAAACGCTTTATTTAGTATAATTTAACGTGTAGAAGCATCGCTTCGACGATCGGCGATGATCGGCGCACCGAATCGACTATGCAGAACGTTACTGCGGTATTTTCGTGACTTTCGAACTCGCCACCGAACCGACTATGGGGAGAGATTTTTCGTCAATAACTCGAAAACGTTCAATTTTAGACGTGGGAAAGTGAATATGAAAACGCTTTATATAGTATAATTTAACGTGTAGAAGCATCGGTTCGACGATCGGTGATGATCGGCGCACCGAACCAACTATGCAGAACGTTACTCCGGTATTTTCGTGACTTTCGAACTCGCCACCGAACCGACTATGCGGAAAGATATTTCGTGAATAAATCGAACACGTGAAATTTTGTAAATGCGAAAGTGAATATAAAAACGCCATATTTAGTATAATTTAACGTGTAGAAGCTTCGGTTCGACGATCGGCGATGATCAGCGCACCGAACCGACTATGCAGACAGTTACTCCGGTATTTTCGTGACTTTCGAAATCTTCACCGAACCGACTATGCGGAAAGATTTATCGTCAATAACTCGGAAGCGTGAAATTTCATACATGCGAAGGTGAATATAAAAACGCTTTATTTAGTATAATTTAACGTGTAGAAGCATCGCTTCGACGATCGGCGATGATCGGCGCACCGAATCGACTATGCAGAACGTTACTGCGGTATTTTCGTGACTTTCGAACTCGCCACCGAACCGACTATGGGGAGAGATTTTTCGTCAATAACTCGAAAACGTTCAATTTTAGACCTGGGAAAGTGAATATGAAAACGCTTTATATAGTATAATTTAACGTGTAGAAGCATCGGTTCGACGATCGGCGATGATCGGCGCACCGAACCGACTATGCAGAAAGTTACCCCGGTATTTTCGTGACTTTAGAACTCGCCACCGAACCGACTATGCGGAAAGATTTTTCGTCAATAATTCGAAAACGCGAAATGTTAGACATGCGAAAGTGAATATAAAAACGCTTTATTTAACGTAATTTAACGTGTAGAAGCATCGATTCGAGGATCGGCGATGATCGGCGCACCGAACCGACTATGCAGAACCTTACTCCGATACTTTCGGTACTTTCGAACTCTCCACCGAACCGACTATGCGGAAAGATTTTTCGTCAATAATTCGAAAACGCGAAATTTTAGACATGCGAAAGTGAATATAAAATGCTTTATTTGACGTTATTTAACGTGTAAAAGCATCGGTTCGAGGATCGGCGACGATCGGCGAACCGAACCGACTATGCAGAAAGTTGCTCCGGTATTTTCGTGACTTTCGAACTCTCCACCGAACCGACTATGCGGAACGATTTTTCGTCAATAATTCGAAAACGTGCAATTTTGTAAATGCGAAAGTGAATATAAAAACGCTTTATTTCACGTAATTTAGCGTGTAGAAGCATCGGTTCGAGGATCAGCCCACCGAACCGACTATGCAGAAAGTTACCCCGGTATTCTCGTGACTTTCGAACTCGCCACCGAACCGACTATGCGGAAAGATTTATTGTCAATAAATCGTAAACGTGCAATTTTGTAAATGCGAAAGTGAATATAAAAAGCCATATTTAGTATAATTTAACGTGTAGAAGCATCGGTTCGACGATCGGCGATGATCGGCGCACCGAACCGACTATGCAGAAAGTTACTCCGGTATTTTCGTGACTTTCGAACTATCCACCGAACCGACTATGCGGAAAGATTTTTCGTCAATAATTCGAAAACGCGACATTTTAGACCTGCGAAAGTGAATATAAAAACGCTTTATTTCACGTAATTTAGCGTGTAGAAGCATCGGTTCGAGGATCAGCCCACCGAACCGACTATGCAGAAAGTTACCCCGGTATTCTCGTGACTTTCGAACTCGCCACCGAACCGACTATGCGGAAAGATTTATCGTCAATAAATCGTAAACGTGCAATTTTGTAAATGCGAAAGTGAATATAAAAAGCCATATTTAGTATAATTTAACGTGTAGAAGCATCGCTTCGACGATCGGCGATGATCGGCGCACCGAATCGACTATGCCGAACGTTGCTCCGGTATTTTCGTGACTTTCGAACTCTCCACCGAACCGACTATGCGGAAAGATTTTTCGTCAATAATTCGAAAACGCGACATTTTAGACCTGCGAAAGTGAATATAAAAACGCTTTATTTAACGTAATTTAACGTGTAGAAGCATCGGTTCGAGGATCGGCGATGATCGGCGCACCGAACCGACTATGCAGAAAGTTACTCCGGTATTTTCGTGACTTTCGAACTCTCCACCGAACCGACTATGCGGAAAGATTTTTCGTCAATAATTCGAAAACGCGACATTTTAGACCTGCGAAAGTGAATATAAAAACGCTTTATTTCACGTAATTTAGCGTGTAGAAGCATCGGTTCGAGGATCAGCCCACCGAACCGACTATGCAGAAAGTTACCCCGGTATTCTCGTGACTTTCGAACCCGCCACCGAACCGACTATGCGGAAAGATTTATCGTCAATAAATCGTAAACGTGCAATTTTGTAAATGCGAAAGTGAATATAAAAAGCCATATTTAGTATAATTTAACGTGTAGAAGCATCGCTTCGACGATCGGCGATGATCGGCGCACCGAATCGACTATGCCGAACGTTGCTCCGGTATTTTCGGGACTTTCGAACTCTCCACCGAACCGACTATGCGGAAAGATTTATCGTCAATAAATCGTAAACGTGCAATTTTGTAAATGCGAAAGTGAATATAAAAAGCCATATTTAGTATAATTTAACGTGTAGAAGCATCGCTTCGACGATCGGCGATGATCGGCGCACCGAATCGACTATGCCGAACGTTGCTCCGGTATTTTTGTGACTTTCGAACTCGCCACCGAACCGACTATGGGGAAAGATTTTTCGTCAATAACTCGAAAACGTTCAATTTTAGACCTGGGAAAGTGAATATGAAAACGCTTTATATAGTATAATTTAACGTGTAGAAGCATCGGTTCGACGATCGGCGATGATCGGCGCACCGAACCGACTATGCAGAAAGTTACCCCGGTATTTTCGTGACTTTAGAACTCGCCACCGAACCGACTATGCGGAAAGATTTTTCGTCAATAATTCGAAAACGCGAAATGTTAGACATGCGAAAGTGAATATAAAAACGCTTTATTTAACGTAATTTAACGTGTAGAAGCATCGATTCGAGGATCGGCGATGATCGGCGCACCGAACCGACTATGCAGAACCTTACTCCGATACTTTCGGTACTTTCGAACTCTCCACCGAACCGACTATGCGGAAAGATTTTTCGTCAATAATTCGAAAACGCGAAATTTTAGACATGCGAAAGTGAATATAAAATGCTTTATTTGACGTTATTTAACGTGTAAAAGCATCGGTTCGAGGATCGGCGACGATCGGCGAACCGAACCGACTATGCAGAAAGTTGCTCCGGTATTTTCGTGACTTTCGAACTCTCCACCGAACCGACTATGCGGAACGATTTTTCGTCAATAATTCGAAAACGGGAAATTTTAGACATACGAAAGTGAATATAAAAATGCTTTATTTAACGTAATTTAACGTGTAGAAGCATCGGTTCGAGGATCGGCGCACCGAACCGACTATGCAGAAACTTACTCCGATACTTTCGGTACTTTCGATCTCGCCACCGAACCGACTATGCGGAAAGATTTTTCGTCAATAATTCGAAACCGCGAAGTTTTAGACCTGCGAAAGTGAATATAAAAACGCTTTATTTAACGTAATTTTGACGTGTAGAAGCATCGGTTCGACGATCGGCGATGATCGGCGCACCGAACCGACTATGCAGAAAGTTGCTCCGGTATTTTCGTGACTTTCGAATTCTCCACCGCACCGACTATGCGGAAAGATTTCTCGTCAATAACTCGAAAGCGTGAAATTTTAGACCTGCGAAAGTGAATATAAAAACGCTTTATTTAACGTAATTTTGACGTGTAGAAGCATCGGTTCGACGATCGGCGATGATCGGCGCACCGAACCGACTATGCAGAAAGTTACTCCGGTATTTTCGTGACTTTCGAACTCTCCACCGAACCGACTATGCGGAAAGATTTTTTGTCAATAATTCGAAAACGCGACATTTTAGACCTGCGAAAGTGAATATAAAAACGCTTTATTTCACGTAATTTAGCGTGTAGAAGCATCGGTTCGAGGATCAGCCCACCGAACCGACTATGCAGAAAGTTACCCCGGTATTCTCGTGACTTTCGAACTCGCCACCGAACCGACTATGCGGAAAGATTTATCGTCAATAAATCGTAAACGTGCAATTTTGTAAATGCGAAAGTGAATATAAAAAGCCATATTTAGTATAATTTAACGTGTAGAAGCATCGCTTCGACGATCGGCGATCATCGGCGCACCGAATCGACTATGCCGAACGTTGCTCCGGTATTTTCGTGACTTTCGAACTCTCCACCGAACCGACTATGCGGAAAGATTTTTCGTCAATAATTCGAAAACGCGACATTTTAGACCTGCGAAAGTGAATATAAAAACGCTTTATTTAACGTAATTTAACGTGTAGAAGCATCGGTTCGAGGATCGGCGACGATCGGCGCACCGAACCGACTATGCAGAACCTTACTCCGGTATTTTCGTGACTTTCGAACTCTCCACCGAACCGACTATGCAGAAAGGATTTTCGTCAATAACTCGAAAGCGTGAAATTTTAGACCTGCGAAAGTGAATATAAAAACGCTTTATTTAACGTAATTTTGACGTGTAGAAGCATCGGTTCGACGATCGGCGATGATCGGCGCACCGAACCGACTATGCAGAAAGTTACTCCGGTATTTTCGTGACTTTCGAACTCTCCACCGAACCGACTATGCGGAAAGATTTTTCGTCAATAATTCGAAAACGGGAAATTTTAGACATGCCAAAGTGAATATAGAAACGCTTTATTTAACGTAATTTAACGTGTAGAAGCATCGGTTCGACGATCGGCGATGATCGGCGCACCGAACCGACTATGCAGAAAGTTGCTCCGGTATTTTCGTGACTTTCGAACTCGCCACCGAACCGACTATGCGGAAAGATTTATCGTCAATAAATCGAAAACGTGAAATTTTGTAAATGCGAAAGTAAATATAAAAAGCCATATTTAGTATAATTTAATGTGTAGAAGCATCGGTTCGACGATCGGCGATGATAGGCGCACCGAACCGACTATGCAGAACGTTACTGCGGTATTTTCGTGACTTTCGAACTCGCCACCGAACCGACTATGGGGAGAGATTTTTCGTCAATAACTCGAAAACGTTCAATTTTAGACCTGGGAAAGTGAATATGAAAACGCTTTATATAGTATAATTTAACGTGTAGAAGCATCGGTTCGACGATCGGTGATGATCGGCGCACCGAACCAACTATGCAGAACGTTACTCCGGTATTTTCGTGACTTTCGAACTCGCCACCGAACCGACTATGCGGAAAGATATTTCGTGAATAAATCGAACACGTGAAATTTTGTAAATGCGAAAGTGAATATAAAAACGCCATATTTAGTATAATTTAACGTGTAGAAGCTTCGGTTCGACGATCGGCGATGATCGGCGCACCGAACCGAATATGCAGAAAGTTACTCCGGTATTTTCGTGACTTTCGAACTCGCCACCGAACCGACTATGCGGAAAGATTTATCGTCAATAACTCGGAAGCGTGAAATTTCATACATGCGAAGGTGAATATAAAAACGCTTTATTTAGTATAATTTAACGTGTAGAAGCATCGCTTCGACGATCGGCGATGATCGGCGCACCGAATCGACTATGCCGAACGTTGCTCCGGTATTTTCGTGACTTTAGAACTCTCCACCGAACCGACTATGCAGAAAGGATTTTCGTCAATAACTCGAAAGCGTGAAATTTTAGACCTGCGAAAGTGAATATAAAAACGCTTTATTTAACGTAATTTTGACGTGTAGAAGCATCGGTTCGACGATCGGCGATGATCGGCGCACCGAACCGACTATGCAGAAAGTTACTCCGGTATTTTCGTGACTTTCGAACTCTCCACCGAACCGACTATGCGGAAAGATTTTTCGTCAATAATTCGAAAACGGGAAATTTTAGACATGCCAAAGTGAATATAGAAACGCTTTATTTAACGTAATTTAACGTGTAGAAGCATCGGTTCGACGATCGGCGATGATCGGCGCACCGAACCGACTATGCAGAAAGTTGCTCCGGTATTTTCGTGACTTTCGAACTCGCCACCGAACCGACTATGCGGAAAGATTTATCGTCAATAAATCGAAAACGTGAAATTTTGTAAATGCGAAAGTGAATATAAAAAGCCATATTTAGTATAATTTAATCTGTAGAAGCATCGGTTCGACGATCAGCGCACCGAACCGACTATGCAGACAGTTACTCCGGTATTTTCGTGACTTTCGAAATCTCCACCGAACCGACTATGCGGAAAGATTTATCGTCAATAACTCGGAAGCGTGAAATTTCATACATGCGAAGGTGAATATAAAAACGCTTTATTTAGTATAATTTAGCGTGTAGAAGCATCGCTTCGACGATCGGCGATGATCGGCGCACCGAATCGACTATGCAGAACGTTACTGCGGTATTTTCGTGACTTTCGAACTCGCCACCGAACCGACTATGGGGAGAGATTTTTCGTCAATAACTCGAAAACGTTCAATTTTAGACCTGGGAAAGTGAATATGAAAACGCTTTATATAGTATAATTTAACGTGTAGAAGCATCGGTTCGACGATCGGTGATGATCGGCGCACCGAACCAACTATGCAGAACGTTACTCCGGTATTTTCGTGACTTTCGAACTCGCCACCGAACCGACTATGCGGAAAGATTTATCGTCAATAACTCGGAAGCGTGAAATTTCATACATGCGAAGGTGAATATAAAAACGCTTTATTTAGTATAATTTAACGTGTAGAAGCATCGCTTCGACGATCGGCGATGATCGGCGCACCGAATCGACTATGCAGAACCTTACTCCGATACTTTCGGTACTTTCGATCTCGCCACCGAACCGACTATGCGGAAAGATTTTTCGTCAATAATTCGAAAACGCGAAGTTTTAGACTTGCGAAAGTGAATATAAAAACGCTTTATTTATCGTAATTTAACGTGTAGAAGCATCGGTTCGATGATCGGCGATGATCGGCGCACCGAACCGACTATGCAGAAAGTTGCTCCGGTATTTTCGTGACTTTAGAACTCTCCACCGAACCGACTATGCAGAAAGGATTTTCGTCAATAACTCGAAAGCGTGAAATTTTAGACCTGCGAAAGTGAATATAAAAACGCTTTATTTAACGTAATTTTGACGTGTAGAAGCATCGGTTCGACGATCGGCGATGATCGGCGCACCGAACCGACTATGCAGAAAGTTGCTCCGGTATTTTCGTGACTTTCGAATTCTCCACCGCACCGACTATGCGGAAAGATTTCTCGTCAATAACTCGAAAGCGTGAAATTTTAGACCTGCGAAAGTGAATATAAAAACGCTTTATTTAACGTAATTTTGACGTGTAGAAGCATCGGTTCGACGATCGGCGATGATCGGCGCACCGAACCGACTATGCAGAAAGTTACTCCGGTATTTTCGTGACTTTCGAACTCTCCACCGAACCGACTATGCGGAAAGATTTTTCGTCAATAATTCGAAAACGCGACATTTTAGACCTGCGAAAGTGAATATAAAAACGCTTTATTTCACGTAATTTAGCGTGTAGAAGCATCGGTTCGAGGATCAGCCCACCGAACCGACTATGCAGAAAGTTACCCCGGTATTCTCGTGACTTTCGAACTCGCCACCGAACCGTCTATGCGGAAAGATTTATTGTCAATAAATCGTAAACGTGCAATTTTGTAAATGCGAAAGTGAATATAAAAAGCCATATTTAGTATAATTTAACGTGTAGAAGCATCGGTTCGACGATCGGCGATGATCGGCGCACCGAACCGACTATGCAGAAAGTTACTCCGGTATTTTCGTGACTTTCAAACTCGCCACCGAACCTATTGTGCGGAAACATTTTTCGTCAATAACTCGAAAGCGTGAAATTTTAGACCTGCGAAAGTGAATATAAAAACGCTTTATTTAGTATAATATATCGTGTAGAAGCATCGGTTCGACGATCAGCGCACCGAACCGACTATGCAGACAGTTACTCCGGTATTTTCGTGACTTTCGAAATCTCCACCGAACCGACTATGCGGAAAGATTTATCGTCAATAACTCGGAAGCGTGAAATTTCATACATGCGAAGGTGAATATAAAAACGCTTTATTTAGTATAATTTAGCGTGTAGAAGCATCGCTTCGACGATCGGCGATGATCGGCGCACCGAATCGACTATGCAGAACGTTACTGCGGTATTTTCGTGACTTTCGAACTCGCCACCGAACCGACTATGGGGAGAGATTTTTCGTCAATAACTCGAAAACGTTCAATTTTAGACCTGGGAAAGTGAATATGAAAACGCTTTATATAGTATAATTTAACGTGTAGAAGCATCGGTTCGACGATCGGTGATGATCGGCGCACCGAACCAACTATGCAGAACGTTACTCCGGTATTTTCGTGACTTTCGAACTCGCCACCGAACCGACTATGCGGAAAGATTTATCGTCAATAACTCGGAAGCGTGAAATTTCATACATGCGAAGGTGAATATAAAAACGCTTTATTTAGTATAATTTAACGTGTAGAAGCATCGCTTCGACGATCGGCGATGATCGGCGCACCGAATCGACTATGCCGAACGTTGCTCCGGTATTTTCGTGACTTTAGAACTCTCCACCGAACCGACTATGCAGAAAGGATTTTCGTCAATAACTCGAAAGCGTGAAATTTTAGACCTGCGAAAGTGAATATAAAAACGCTTTATTTAACGTAATTTAACGTGTAGAAGCATCGCTTCGACGATCGGCGATGATCGGCGCACCGAATCGACTATGCCGAACGTTGCTCCGGTATTTTCGTGACTTTCGAACTCTCCACCGAACCGACTATGCGGAAACATTTTTCGTCAAATACTCGAAAACGGGAAATTTTGTAAATGCGAAAGTGAATATAAAAAGCCATATTTAGTATAATTTAATCTGTAGAAGCATCGGTTCGACGATCGGCGATGATCGGCGCACCGAACCGACTATGCAGAACGTTACTCCGGTATTTTTGTGACTTTCGAACTCGCCACCGAACCGACTATGGGGAAAGATTTTTCGTCAATAACTCGAAAACGTTCAATTTTAGACCTGGGAAAGTGAATATGAAAACGGTTTATATAGTATAATTTAACGTGTAGAAGCATCGGTTCGACGATCGGCGATGATCGGCGCACCGAACCGACTATGCAGAAAGTTACCCCGGTATTTTCGTGACTTTAGAACTCGCCACCGAACCGACTATGCGGAAAGATTTTTCGTCAATAATTCGAAAACGCGAAATGTTAGACATGCGAAAGTGAATATAAAAACGCTTTATTTAACGTAATTTAACGTGTAGAAGCATCGATTCGAGGATCGGCGATGATCGGCGCACCGAACCGACTATGCAGAACCTTACTCCGATACTTTCGGTACTTTCGAACTCTCCACCGAACCGACTATGCGGAAAGATTTTTCGTCAATAATTCGAAAACGCGAAATTTTAGACATGCGAAAGTGAATATAAAATGCTTTATTTGACGTTATTTAACGTGTAAAAGCATCGGTTCGAGGATCGGCGACGATCGGCGAACCGAACCGACTATGCAGAAAGTTGCGCCGGTCTTTTCGTGACTTTCGAACTCTCCACCGAACCGACTATGCGGAACGATTTTTCGTCAATAATTCGAAAACGGGAAATTTTAGACATACGAAAGTGAATATAAAAATGCTTTATTTAACGTAATTTAACGTGTAGAAGCATCGGTTCGAGGATCGGCGCACCGAACCGACTATGCAGAACCTTACTCCGATACTTTCGGTACTTTCGATCTCGCCACCGAACCGACTATGCGGAAAGATTTTTCGTCAATAATTCGAAAACGCGAAGTTTTAGACTTGCGAAAGTGAATATAAAAACGCTTTATTTATCGTAATTTAACGTGTAGAAGCATCGGTTCGATGATCGGCGATGATCGGCGCACCGAACCGACTATGCAGAAAGTTGCTCCGGTATTTTCGTGACTTTAGAACTCTCCACCGAACCGACTATGCAGAAAGGATTTTCGTCAATAACTCGAAAGCGTGAAATTTTAGACCTGCGAAAGTGAATATAAAAACGCTTTATTTAACGTAATTTTGACGTGTAGAAGCATCGGTTCGACGATCGGCGATGATCGGCGCACCGAACCGACTATGCAGAAAGTTGCTCCGGTATTTTCGTGACTTTCGAATTCTCCACCGCACCGACTATGCGGAAAGATTTCTCGTCAATAACTCGAAAGCGTGAAATTTTAGACCTGCGAAAGTGAATATAAAAACGCTTTATTTAACGTAATTTTGACGTGTAGAAGCATCGGTTCGACGATCGGCGATGATCGGCGCACCGAACCGACTATGCAGAAAGTTACTCCGGTATTTTCGTGACTTTCGAACTCTCCACCGAACCGACTATGCGGAAAGATTTTTCGTCAATAATTCGAAAACGCGACATTTTAGACCTGCGAAAGTGAATATAAAAACGCTTTATTTCACGTAATTTAGCGTGTAGAAGCATCGGTTCGAGGATCAGCCCACCGAACCGACTATGCAGAAAGTTACCCCGGTATTCTCGTGACTTTCGAACTCGCCACCGAACCGTCTATGCGGAAAGATTTATTGTCAATAAATCGTAAACGTGCAATTTTGTAAATGCGAAAGTGAATATAAAAAGCCATATTTAGTATAATTTAACGTGTAGAAGCATCGGTTCGACGATCGGCGATGATCGGCGCACCGAACCGACTATGCAGAAAGTTACTCCGGTATTTTCGTGACTTTCAAACTCGCCACCGAACCTATTGTGCGGAAACATTTTTCGTCAATAACTCGAAAGCGTGAAATTTTAGACCTGCGAAAGTGAATATAAAAACGCTTTATTTAGTATAATATATCGTGTAGAAGCATCGGTTCGACGATCAGCGCACCGAACCGACTATGCAGACAGTTACTCCGGTATTTTCGTGACTTTCGAAATCTCCACCGAACCGACTATGCGGAAAGATTTATCGTCAATAACTCGGAAGCGTGAAATTTCATACATGCGAAGGTGAATATAAAAACGCTTTATTTAGTATAATTTAGCGTGTAGAAGCATCGCTTCGACGATCGGCGATGATCGGCGCACCGAATCGACTATGCAGAACGTTACTGCGGTATTTTCGTGACTTTCGAACTCGCCACCGAACCGACTATGGGGAGAGATTTTTCGTCAATAACTCGAAAACGTTCAATTTTAGACCTGGGAAAGTGAATATGAAAACGCTTTATATAGTATAATTTAACGTGTAGAAGCATCGGTTCGACGATCGGTGATGATCGGCGCACCGAACCAACTATGCAGAACGTTACTCCGGTATTTTCGTGACTTTCGAACTCGCCACCGAACCGACTATGCGGAAAGATTTATCGTCAATAACTCGGAAGCGTGAAATTTCATACATGCGAAGGTGAATATAAAAACGCTTTATTTAGTATAATTTAACGTGTAGAAGCATCGCTTCGACGATCGGCGATGATCGGCGCACCGAATCGACTATGCCGAACGTTGCTCCGGTATTTTCGTGACTTTAGAACTCTCCACCGAACCGACTATGCAGAAAGGATTTTCGTCAATAACTCGAAAGCGTGAAATTTTAGACCTGCGAAAGTGAATATAAAAACGCTTTATTTAACGTAATTTAACGTGTAGAAGCATCGCTTCGACGATCGGCGATGATCGGCGCACCGAATCGACTATGCCGAACGTTGCTCCGGTATTTTCGTGACTTTCGAACTCTCCACCGAACCGACTATGCGGAAACATTTTTCGTCAAATACTCGAAAACGGGAAATTTTGTAAATGCGAAAGTGAATATAAAAAGCCATATTTAGTATAATTTAATCTGTAGAAGCATCGGTTCGACGATCGGCGATGATCGGCGCACCGAACCGACTATGCAGAACGTTACTCCGGTATTTTTGTGACTTTCGAACTCGCCACCGAACCGACTATGGGGAAAGATTTTTCGTCAATAACTCGAAAACGTTCAATTTTAGACCTGGGAAAGTGAATATGAAAACGGTTTATATAGTATAATTTAACGTGTAGAAGCATCGGTTCGACGATCGGCGATGATCGGCGCACCGAACCGACTATGCAGAAAGTTACCCCGGTATTTTCGTGACTTTAGAACTCGCCACCGAACCGACTATGCGGAAAGATTTTTCGTCAATAATTCGAAAACGCGAAATGTTAGACATGCGAAAGTGAATATAAAAACGCTTTATTTAACGTAATTTAACGTGTAGAAGCATCGATTCGAGGATCGGCGATGATCGGCGCACCGAACCGACTATGCAGAACCTTACTCCGATACTTTCGGTACTTTCGAACTCTCCACCGAACCGACTATGCGGAAAGATTTTTCGTCAATAATTCGAAAACGCGAAATTTTAGACATGCGAAAGTGAATATAAAATGCTTTATTTGACGTTATTTAACGTGTAAAAGCATCGGTTCGAGGATCGGCGACGATCGGCGAACCGAACCGACTATGCAGAAAGTTGCTCCGGTCTTTTCGTGACTTTCGAACTCTCCACCGAACCGACTATGCGGAACGATTTTTCGTCAATAATTCGAAAACGGGAAATTTTAGACATACGAAAGTGAATATAAAAATGCTTTATTTAACGTAATTTAACGTGTAGAAGCATCGGTTCGAGGATCGGCGCACCGAACCGACTATGCAGAACCTTACTCCGATACTTTCGGTACTTTCGATCTCGCCACCGAACCGACTATGCGGAAAGATTTTTCGTCAATAATTCGAAAACGCGAAGTTTTAGACTTGCGAAAGTGAATATAAAAACGCTTTATTTATCGTAATTTAACGTGTAGAAGCATCGGTTCGATGATCGGCGATGATCGGCGCACCGAACCGACTATGCAGAAAGTTGCTCCGGTATTTTCGTGACTTTAGAACTCTCCACCGAACCGACTATGCAGAAAGGATTTTCGTCAATAACTCGAAAGCGTGAAATTTTAGACCTGCGAAAGTGAATATAAAAACGCTTTATTTAACGTAATTTTGACGTGTAGAAGCATCGGTTCGACGATCGGCGATGATCGGCGCACCGAACCGACTATGCAGAAAGTTGCTCCGGTATTTTCGTGACTTTCGAATTCTCCACCGCACCGACTATGCGGAAAGATTTCTCGTCAATAACTCGAAAGCGTGAAATTTTAGACCTGCGAAAGTGAATATAAAAACGCTTTATTTAACGTAATTTTGACGTGTAGAAGCATCGGTTCGACGATCGGCGATGATCGGCGCACCGAACCGACTATGCAGAAAGTTACTCCGGTATTTTCGTGACTTTCGAACTCTCCACCGAACCGACTATGCGGAAAGATTTTTCGTCAATAATTCGAAAACGCGACATTTTAGACCTGCGAAAGTGAATATAAAAACGCTTTATTTCACGTAATTTAGCGTGTAGAAGCATCGGTTCGAGGATCAGCCCACCGAACCGACTATGCAGAAAGTTACCCCGGTATTCTCGTGACTTTCGAACTCGCCACCGAACCGTCTATGCGGAAAGATTTATTGTCAATAAATCGTAAACGTGCAATTTTGTAAATGCGAAAGTGAATATAAAAAGCCATATTTAGTATAATTTAACGTGTAGAAGCATCGGTTCGACGATCGGCGATGATCGGCGCACCGAACCGACTATGCAGAAAGTTACTCCGGTATTTTCGTGACTTTCGAACTATCCACCGAACCGACTATGCGGAAAGATTTTTCGTCAATAATTCGAAAACGCGACATTTTAGACCTGCGAAAGTGAATATAAAAACGCTTTATTTCACGTAATTTAGCGTGTAGAAGCATCGGTTCGAGGATCAGCCCACCGAACCGACTATGCAGAAAGTTACCCCGGTATTCTCGTGACTTTCGAACTCGCCACCGAACCGACTATGCGGAAAGATTTATCGTCAATAAATCGTAAACGTGCAATTTTGTAAATGCGAAAGTGAATATAAAAAGCCATATTTAGTATAACTTAACGTGTAGAAGCATCGCTTCGACGATCGGCGATGATCGGCGCACCGAATCGACTATGCCGAACGTTGCTCCGGTATTTTCGTGACTTTCGAACTCTCCACCGAACCGACTATGCGGAAAGATTTTTCGTCAATAATTCGAAAACGCGACATTTTAGACCTGCGAAAGTGAATATAAAAACGCTTTATTTAACGTAATTTAACGTGTAGAAGCATCGGTTCGAGGATCGGCGATGATCGGCGCACCGAACCGACTATGCAGAAAGTTACTCCGGTATTTTCGTGACTTTCGAACTCTCCACCGAACCGACTATGCGGAAAGATTTTTCGTCAATAATTCGAAAACGCGACATTTTAGACCTGCGAAAGTGAATATAAAAACGCTTTATTTCACGTAATTTAGCGTGTAGAAGCATCGGTTCGAGGATCAGCCCACCGAACCGACTATGCAGAAAGTTACCCCGGTATTCTCGTGACTTTCGAACTCGCCACCGAACCGACTATGCGGAAAGATTTATTGTCAATAAATCGTAAACGTGCAATTTTGTAAATGCGAAAGTGAATATAAAAAGCCATATTTAGTATAATTTAACGTGTAGAAGCATCGGTTCGACGATCGGCGATGATCGGCGCACCGAACCGACTATGCAGAAAGTTACTCCGGTATTTTCGTGACTTTCGAACTATCCACCGAACCGACTATGCGGAAAGATTTTTCGTCAATAATTCGAAAACGCGACATTTTAGACCTGCGAAAGTGAATATAAAAACGCTTTATTTCACGTAATTTAGCGTGTAGAAGCATCGGTTCGAGGATCAGCCCACCGAACCGACTATGCAGAAAGTTACCCCGGTATTCTCGTGACTTTCGAACTCGCCACCGAACCGATTATGCGGAAAGATTTATCGTCAATAAATCGTAAACGTGCAATTTTGTAAATGCGAAAGTGAATATAAAAAGCCATATTTAGTATAATTTAACGTGTAGAAGCATCGCTTCGACGATCGGCGATGATCGGCGCACCGAATCGACTATGCCGAACGTTGCTCCGGTATTTTCGTGACTTTCGAACTCTCCACCGAACCGACTATGCGGAAAGATTTTTCGTCAATAATTCGAAAACGCGACATTTTAGACCTGCGAAAGTGAATATAAAAACGCTTTATTTAACGTAATTTTGACGTGTAGAAGCATCGGTTCGACGATCGGCGATGATCGGCGCACCGAACCGACTATGCAGAAAGTTACTCCGGTATTTTCGTGACTTTCGAACTCTCCACCGAACCGACTATGCGGAAAGATTTTTCGTCAATAATTCGAAAACGCGACATTTTAGACCTGCGAAAGTGAATATAAAAACGCTTTATTTCACGTAATTTAGCGTGTAGAAGCATCGGTTCGAGGATCAGCCCACCGAACCGACTATGCAGAAAGTTACCCCGGTATTCTCGTGACTTTCGAACCCGCCACCGAACCGACTATGCGGAAAGATTTATCGTCAATAAATCGTAAACGTGCAATTTTGTAAATGCGAAAGTGAATATAAAAAGCCATATTTAGTATAATTTAACGTGTAGAAGCATCGCTTCGACGATCGGCGATGATCGGCGCACCGAATCGACTATGCCGAACGTTGCTCCGGTATTTTCGTGACTTTCGAACTCTCCACCGAACCGACTATGCGGAAAGATTTTTCGTCAATAATTCGAAAACGCGACATTTTAGACCTGCGAAAGTGAATATAAAAACGCTTTATTTAACGTAATTTAACGTGTAGAAGCATCGGTTCGAGGATCGGCGACGATCGGCGCACCGAACCGACTATGCAGAACCTTACTCCGGTATTTTCGCGACTTTCGAACTCTCCACCGAACCGACTATGCAGAAAGGATTTTCGTCAATAACTCGAAAGCGTGAAATTTTAGACCTGCGAAAGTGAATATAAAAACGCTTTATTTAACGTAATTTTGACGTGTAGAAGCATCGGTTCGACGATCGGCGATGATCGGCGCACCGAACCGACTATGCAGAAAGTTACTCCGGTATTTTCGTGACTTTCGAACTCTCCACCGAACCGACTATGCGGAAAGATTTTTCGTCAATAATTCGAAAACGGGAAATTTTAGACATGCCAAAGTGAATATAGAAACGCTTTATTTAACGTAATTTAACGTGTAGAAGCATCGGTTCGACGATCGGCGATGATCGGCGCACCGAACCGACTATGCAGAAAGTTGCTCCGGTATTTTCGTGACTTTCGAACTCTCCACCGAACCGACTATGCGGAAAGATTTATCGTCAATAAATCGTAAACGTGCAATTTTGTAAATGCGAAAGTGAATATAAAAAGCCATATTTAGTATAATTTAACGTGTAGAAGCATCGCTTCGACGATCGGCGATGATCGGCGCACCGAATCGACTATGCCGAACGTTGCTCCGGTATTTTCGTGACTTTCGAACTCTCCACCGAACCGACTATGCGGAAAGATTTTTCGTCAATAATTCGAAAACGCGACATTTTAGACCTGCGAAAGTGAATATAAAAACGCTTTATTTAACGTAATTTAACGTGTAGAAGCATCGGTTCGAGGATCGGCGACGATCGGCGCACCGAACCGACTATGCAGAACCTTACTCCGGTATTTTCGCGACTTTCGAACTCTCCACCGAACCGACTATGCAGAAAGGATTTTCGTCAATAACTCGAAAGCGTGAAATTTTAGACCTGCGAAAGTGAATATAAAAACGCTTTATTTAACGTAATTTTGACGTGTAGAAGCATCGGTTCGACGATCGGCGATGATCGGCGCACCGAACCGACTATGCAGAAAGTTACTCCGGTATTTTCGTGACTTTCGAACTCTCCACCGAACCGACTATGCGGAATGATTTTTCGTCAATAATTCGAAAACGGGAAATTTTAGACATGCCAAAGTGAATATAGAAACGCTTTATTTAACGTAATTTAACGTGTAGAAGCATCGGTTCGACGATCGGCGATGATCGGCGCACCGAACCGACTATGCAGAAAGTTGCTCCGGTATTTTCGTGACTTTCGAACTCTCCACCGAACCGACTATGCGGAAAGATTTTTCGTCAATAATTCGAAAACGCGAAATTTTAGACATGCGAAAGTGAATATAAAAACGCTTTGTTTCACATAATTTAACGTGTAGAAGCATCGGTTCGAGGATCGGCGACGATCGGCGCACCGAACCGACTATGCAGAAAGTTGCTCCGATATTTTCGTGACTTTCGAACTCGCCACCGAACCGACTATGCGGAAAGATTTTTCGTTAATATCTCGAAAACGCGAAATATTCTATATACAAAAGTTAATGTAAAAACGCTTTATTTAACATAATTTAACGTGTAGAAGCATTGGTTCGATGATCGGTGACATTCAGGTATTTTCGGTACTTTCGAACTCTTCACCGAACCGACTATGCGGAACGATTTTTCGTCAATATCTCGAAAACGCGAAATATTCTATATACAAAAGTTAATGTAAAAACGCTTTATTTAACATAATTTAACGTGTAGAAGCATTGGTTCGATGATCGGTGACATTCAGGTATTTTCGGTACTTTCGAACTCTTCACCGAACCGACTATGCGGAAAGATTTTTCGTTAATATCTCGAAAACGCGAAATATTCTATATACAAAAGTTAATGTAAAAACGCTTTATTTAACATAATTTAACGTGTAGAAGCATTGGTTCGATGGTCGGTGACATTCAGGTATTTTCGGTACTTTCGAACTCTTCACCGAACCCACTATGCGGAACGATTTTTCGTCAATATCTCGAAAACGCGAAATATTCTATATACAAAAGTTAATGTAAAAACGCTTTATTTAACATAATTTAACGTGTAGAAGCATTGGTTCGATGATCGGTGACATTCAGGTATTTTCGGTACTTTCGAACTCTTCACCGAACCGACTATGCGGAAAGATTTTTCGTTAATATCTCGAAAACGCGAAATATTCTATATACAAAAGTTAATGTAAAAACGCTTTATTTAACATAATTTAACGTGTAGAAGCATTGGTTCGATGGTCGGTGACATTCAGATATTTTCGGTACTTTCGAACTCGCCACCGAACCGACTATGCAGAACGATTTTTCGTCAATATCTCGAAAACGCGAAATATTTTTTTTTTTTTTTTTTTCTTTCGAGTTTTAAGTCGCATTAACTGCTCAGGTCATGAGCGACTTGATACGAATGTTTCCAATTTTATATCTAATTTTCTATTGGGTTTCTTGATGAGGTCTTTATACAGTGAGATCTTGTTGGTATGCTCGTATTGTCAGAGGACTTACAGTTTGTTGTATATTTTAAGCTGTTTTAGGAATTCAATTAAATTTCTGGTATTTTCACTTGTGCCTATTGTGTCTTTTATATTGTTTTGGATTTTAAATTTTTTCCTTATTACATCGTAATGCTGGCAATCAAATATAATGTGCTTTATGGTGAGATTAACATTACATATCAAACACTTGGGCGGACTGTCTTTTAGAAAGAGATAAGAATGAGTGAGTCTTGTGTGACCTATTAATATTCTGTTGACAGTAACTTGTTCTTGTCTGCTCAGGTTCTTAATATCAGGCTTGTAGTTTCCCTCTTTTCCTGGTGGAAGCTTCGTTGAGATCAGGTTTCCTAGTTTTTGGTTCCATTGGTCTCTTAGTCTTTTGTTAACTTCTGTTCTGAAGTCCTGGAGTGGGGTTTTCTCATATTCTTCCATGATTTCACGATGGGACGCTGTTTTGGCTGCTAAGTCCGCTTTATCGTTTCCCTCAATTCCCACATGTGAAGGAACCCATATAAACAAAGTTTCTTTGCCCTCTTTAAGAGATTGTGAGTACAAATTTTGGATATTTTGAATTAATTCATCATATGTATCTGGGTTTTGAATTTTCTGCAGAGAGCTTTTAGAATCTGAAAGAATAGCGAATTTATTGTGAGTTGAGCGTTGGATAAGCAAAAGGGCTTCTTTAATAGCAATAGCTTCACATGTGAAAATTGACATCATTTTTGGGAGTTTTAAGCATATTTCGGATTCTGTTGTAACTACAGCGCAGCCGTTTCCTTCTTTGGATTTGGATCCATCCGTGAATATAAGTTCATAGTTCGAAAGTGTAAACTTCATTTCCTCGAACAGGGCTCTGACAACTGAAGCAGGAGTTTCTTCTTTTCTGTTAAAAGCTAGGTCGAAATTAACCATTGGAATGTCAATGATCCATGGAGGATCCGATGAGTATTTAATTTTTCCCAACCTAGTTGTATCTAATTCAAAACAAATTTCTTCAAAAATGCTCTGGATTCTTATGTAAAACGGTTTGGGTAGATTTACTTTTTTCTCGTAAACGTTTTTATATCTTGAAGTGAAAACATTTTGGTGTACCGCGTTCTTTAGGGAAGCCCCAATACGTAGTGCATAATTAACTGAAAGGAATTTTCGCCTCTCTTGTAAGTGAGGTTCATTTGTTATGGCTAGTAAGCTGTTTATTGGACTGGTACGGAAGGCTCCTGTTGCCATTCGGAGTGCAGAATTGTGAATTGTGTTTAGAGTTTTTAGATCTGATTTCTTTGCCGAGTTATATATGATACTACCATAATCAATTTTGGATCTAATTACAGCTTTATAGGTAATCATTAAGATTTCTTGGCTTGCCCCCCAAACGGTTGATGACAGTGCCTTTATTAAATTTAGACGAGTTTTACAGTCATCTATTAGACCTTTAATATGTTGCTTCCATGTAAGTTTTCTATCGAATACCAAACCTAGGATTTTCAGGGTTTCCACAGAATTGATGTTATTATTATTTAAGGAGATCTTAGGGTTGTGTATTTGTTGTTTGTGTCTTGCAAACGAGATACATTTCGTTTTCCGAGTCGAGAATTTGAAACCTGTTTTTTCTGCCCATGCTTGGAGGGCGTTTATTGTTTCCTGAAGGAGTTTTTCTGTAGTTTCCTTTTCTTTCCCTCCGCAAAAGATATTTAAGTCGTCAACAAATAGGGCACATTTGACAGGTGAGTTTACAACTTTAGGTGCTTCATTAATTGCAATAAGAAATAGCGTTACACTTAGTACCGACCCCTGTGGCACACCATTTTGAATCTCAAAGCTCTCAGATAGCATCCCATTAGCTCTTACTCTTATTCTTCTTTTCTTTAGAAAATTATAAATAAATGCCAACATTCTACCTGTAATATGATGTTTAAGGAGAATATTAATGACTCTGGGCCGCCATACCATATCGTATGCCTTTTCGATGTCAAGGGATATCACTGTTAAATGTTGATTGGTTGCAAATGAGTCACATATTGCTGTTTCAAGATTAATAAGGTGATCTACTGAAGATCTAAATTTTCTGCAACCGCTTTGTTCCTGGGAAAAGAAGTCAATGTTTTCTAATTGCCACCTAAGTCTTCTGTTAATCACTTTTTCTAAAAGTTTGCACATCGTGCATGTTAAGGAAATCGGTCGGTAGTTACTAGCTATTGTCATGTCCTGATTTGGTTTTGGCACCGGCACAACTATTGCTTCTCTCCATTTTTCAGGAAAAACCATGTTTGTCCAAATAAAATTAAATAGATCGGTGATATATGATAAGGCTTTATCCGACAGTTGTTTTAAGAACTCATTGGGAATTAAGTCTGGACCTGGACTAGAATTTTTACATCTCTTAAGTATACATTTAATTTCTTCAAGTTTAATGATTGAATTGAAAGGCTGTTCCGAATTTACAAAAATTTTTTCTTCTCCTATTTCTTGGTAATTTTCGATATTCTGAAGAAATTTTTCGTCATAATTGGCGTTACTGGAATTTTTAGAAAAGGAGCTAGCTAGTTCATTGGCAATATCTTGGGGGTGATGGAAAATTTGGTTTGCGTGGTTTAGGAGTGTAGGTATGGAATAGATACGTGCTGTTCCTCTAATTTTCCTGATTTTGTCCCAACAGTTACTATAAGAGGTATTGTTGTTTGTGGAGCTTATGTAGTCCATCCAGGATTGTTTTTTACTTTCCTTGACAGTTCTTCGGGCTATAGCTCGTAACTTTTTGTATTGAATTTTATTTTCTATAGATGGATGCCTCTTGAAGACATTGAAGGCGTGATTGGCTTCTTTTATAGCCTTGTTGCATCTTTCGTTCCACCACGGAACCGTACGTTTTCTAGTTTTATTATTAAATAGGGGTATAGTTTTATTTGCTACTTCATGAATTATGTTGGTGAAATTTTCAACTATTGAGTTGATATTTTCCTTATTATTACTGTTGACCTGAGGAAGGTTATCTACACGTTGATCCATAAGTGCTCGAAAAAGACCCCAATTTGCTTTTCTTGTATTCCATGCGGGTGTCAGATAGGGAACATGTTCTTGAGGTGTTGCTCCAGATAATGTTATCGGAAAATGATCACTATCATGAGGATTTGACGCTACATCCCAATCGAAGTAGTGTGCTATTCTTGTGGAGCAGATGGACAGATCAATTGCACTTAACGTTCCGTTGGATATATTTATATGGGTGGGAGATGTAGAGTTGAGTAAGAAAAGATCTGGATCATCCAAAAGCGATTTGATAATTTCCCCTCTAGGGTCGTTTTTGTTGGATCCCCACAGTGTACTGTGGCTGTTGAAGTCTCCCAGCAGGATAAAAGGTTTGGGGAGTTTATTTATTAAGTTTGATAATTCAGAGATTGAAAAGTCGTAGCTATTGGGTATGTAGATGTTGCATATGCAAATTTCCATAGACAGAGACAATACTGAGGTAGCTACCACTTCTAAGTTTGTGTTAAGAGAGATTTCTTTACAGGGAATATTATTTTTAATATATGTGGCAACCCCACCACTTGCGTGACAGGAGTGAGTTCTATTCGTGAAAATTGGTGAATAGTTTTTTATGTTGGCAGCATATGTTTCCTTGAAATTTGTTTCCTGAAGGCAGACAATATCGGGATCAGTGTTGTTTATAAGGATCTGTAGTCTTTCCTTATGTGTGTTGTATCCGTTAATGTTCCACTGGAGAATTTTCATAGGTGGTTATTCTTTAATTTGAATGAGGAAATAGGGGTTTGGGAATATCTTATGTTGAAGTTTTGTTAGAGTATGTTGAGGGTTCTTTTTTCTTTGTAGCGATATAATCGTCAAACTTTTTTGTCATTCGGGTACATCTATTTTTAATTTTGCGATCAGTAAGAAGTGGATACATTTGCTTAATCATATCACTGAGAGCTTGGATGTCTGTAGTATATGATAATGCTAATTCTGTTACATTTGGGTTTCCCTTGGCGTTTTCCATGAGGCTCTTAAATTGGTTATAATTCATGATGTAATTGCTAGGGTTGCCTTCGAGTAGTTCCTTTAGAGGAGCTATCATTTCTTCAACGGTTACTGCGTCCAGTTCTCCAATTTTTCTCACTTTCGTCTTCTTTTTACTCAGTTGTCTTGCTAGTGGTAACAACGAATTCATTTCATCTGTGGAGTCTTCACCATCCATTAAGGACGAATCTGTAGCCTCTTCTTCCGGAGCTATTTTCTGCGTGCTTTGGGAGCTTGTTTCAGATAGTGGTCTTTTTGCACTATTTTGTCTTAACATCGTTTCCCTTGGTGGGTCCCTATTTAAAATTTGTGATAGTCGCGTCATTTCAGCTCTCGTGTTGAGATCCGAAAATTGTTTATGGGATGTAGTCACTTGGATTGGAGATGAAAGGGTTGAGGTATCCATTGCTGTATTATTTTCTTTATTTGTTGAGTCTGGGCAGTCTTTTGCTAAGTGGCCTTCTTTTTTACATAGGTAGCAATTAATATTGTCTCCTGATAAGTAGATCCAATAATTGGTGTCTTCATAAAAGATGTTCAACGATGGTGGTAACTTGTCAACATCTTCCGGTTTTATAAATACTTGACGCCGGAAGCTTAGTATATGTGAGAATCCAGGTTCAGATAACCCAGCTCTAAGAAATGTTATTTGGGACATAGGTTTTACGTTTAATTTAATCAGTTCTTTCTCAATAATCTCGTGCGGAATTACCGGACATACGTTAGACAGAATAATTCTTTTGTGACTGTTTATTAAAGGTCGTAGGCTGATTGTATTGTTTCCTATTATGATTTTGGAATAACTGCTTGTGATGTTCTCTACTATTTGTTTACTTGATAAGAATATACATATACGAGAGTTTGAAATTCTTGATACGAATCTAATATTTGCTGGATCTGTGATTTTCCCGATTGCATTAACATATTCCTTTAATGGGATGCCGTCGATAGAATCGAGCACTATTGCTTGGTTTTTCTGAGGAAATAAGGAACTTTGTGTCGCTGACGCATAACTTTGTTTTAAAGGCATGTTGGGATTGCTGTTGTGAGAGACTGTCGGTAGAGTATTATGAGAGCTCCTGTAGTCAGGAGCTGCCATATGTAGGTTTTTGTGTATACCTACAGAATTTAGACACTTGTAACCGATTTCTTATTTATATTCACTCGCGACACACAACACGCGGCACGATGCTAAATACGTCTTGCCGGTTTGACGGTCGAAAGCAGACTGGCGAAATATTCTATATACAAAAGTTAACACTTTACCGACCGGTAGCGATTCGAACATACTATGCCCTTTCACCGCCCACTCAGCCGCAGATCGTCCGAGACACCGGCTCGGTTTCGGCCTAGACTGACGCGCGGGAATATATGCGCTTTTCTTAAACTCTGGTAAAATTGTCTGCTTCGTGTTATTGTAGGGTAACGAAATTTAATAAAATCTTTTACTTTAATTATGGTAGTGTTAAACAATATTTATTTCGTCTATTACAATCGTTTTCAGTTTATTATTTACATAAAATATACCATAATTCATATAACAATATTTGTTGAAAGAAGAAGTTGTTTAATATTTTTTTAAACGATGATAGCGCTCGAAACAGTCACCTTTGTGTAGCGGGACGTTGCAGTATTTACAAGCGAAACCTGTTCTGCTTAGCTTTTTTTTACTTGCACAAACTCTGCATTGCCGTAGGGGTTTTCTACATTTACCGCTGGTTACTATATTTACTAGTTTGTGCTTTCCGAAATTTGCCAGTCTTCCGGGACGATCAAAACGGGATGTGGTTCTTGTGGTTGTGGGTTCGAAATTAGGTAGATCCGTACCTTGTTCTTCAGTTTCGCGGTCTTCTATCAATGAAAGTGCCGCTTTGTGCAGAAAATTTTTGTATGCAAGCTTCTGTCCGTTCAGAGTTACATATACTTTAAAGGAGTTAAAAAGTGCACAATTGAGGTAGAACATTACGATACGTTTAGTCCATTTTTTTGTTTTCCTAAAAATTGAATAATAGGAGAGATATTGATCGGCGCGATCTACGCCCTTCATATATTTATTATAATCTATTATAGAGATAGGCTTCTGTATGAGGCAATCTGATGTCCTGCTTCTGTTTCTAGATTCCGCCATTTGTGCAGAATGTATGGTCGATATCATGCTTACATTTCTTTTGCCATTATTCCATACTTGTATCAAAATTTGGCCATTTCTAAGAAATTGATGCTGTCCTCTTGAAAGCTTGACCGTTTGAAGTATTTGAGGAAGACCTCTGTTCTTTCGAATCGTCCCACACACTCGCAATTTATTTTTTAAAAAAATTTTAGCTATGTTGACACTATTATAATAGTTATCTTGATATATGTGGTGCCACATGTTCTTATACGGTCCAATGACCGATAATACTGTCTCTTCTAATTTTTTTCCCTCAGCGGCATACACACAAAAATTGGATACGTATCCCGTACGAGCCTCAGACAGCACTCTAACCAGTATTCCATATTTTGTGGTTTTTGCCGGATTATATGTTTTAATTGACAGTCTACCTCTCCACGGAATTAAACATTCATCTAGAGACAATTGTTGATCTGGTTTATATACGTTGTTAAATTTTTCCTTGAAATGATCAATGACAGGCTGGACCTTCACCAGCCTATGCGAATTGGGAGAAATATCGTTATTATTACAAAAATGCCAGCTTTGCATTATTTGTAAAAATCTGTTCCTGCTCATAACCTTCGAGAAGAACGGCGTTTCTATAGATGGGTCTGTAGACCAATAATCGTAGAGGACGTCCTTCTTTACTTGTCCCATGAGAATGATCAGGCCCAAAAATTTCTTCATTTCAGTCACCGTGATGTCTTTCCATTTTTTTGTCTTTGATGTAATTTTATATCTGTCCACAATTTGATAATGATATCTATTAGACTCCCTCACGAAGTGCTCAATCAGGTTACTTCCAATGAATAAATTCACAATATCTATTACGCTTTCGGAGGAACTTGGCATAATCTTTACGCCAGAGCTGCCTTCGAAAGGTTCCAAAGTTATACTCTTGTCGTTCGTTGACCATGTATCATTGTTGTCTTCAACATTATTATTTATGTCCTCGTCTTCTGAATCACTGTATATTATCGGTACAGGACTTCGCTTTCGAATGATTATATTACTGCTATCACTTTCGTCATCAGTACTACTTGTTGAACGGCAGTCAGGACAATCTGACAGGTCGTCGAGATAAAACTTACCGAGACCATCCTTTCCGTTCATTTCTAAGGGCTAAAACTTAGAAAAAAGTACCGATTATTTGAATAAAGAATGCGAAATGCTTGCTGCTTGCTACTGGTCAATCTGACCTAACCGAATCTAACAGAAAGATCAAACGTCGAATAATCGACGACCGGTCGGTAAAGGCTGGATAGCAAACGTCGAATAATCGACGACCGGTCGGTAAGCGCTGGGGATCAAACGTCGATTAATCGACGGCCGGTCGGTAAAGTGTTAATGTAAAAACGCTTTATTTAACATAATTTAACGTGTAGAAGCATTGGTTCGATGATCGGTGACATTCAGGTATTTTCGGTACTTTCGAACTCTTCACCGAACCGACTATGCGGAACGATTTTTCGTAATTTTTTCAAAATATTAATAATAATTTGTCCACTTATATATTATATTTATGCGTGTTTTATTCCCTTTTATACGTTTCATACAAATTCACGTCGTGTTTGATCTATTTTAATGAAAAAAAACGAAAAAAAATTTTTTTTCAATAATTTTTAAAAAATTTTCATGAATTATTTGTTAAAACATGTAAAATAATGTTCCTAGCATGTTTCTGTATAATATTGAAAATCGATATTTTCGCGCTAAGTTTTACCGTACCCGAGAAATGGCACGATGAAATCGCACTTTTGCCCCGTAAGCGCCCGTGCGTAAGGACCGGCGTCGCCGACCATCCGGCCGGCCGTTCGGTATCTATAAGGAGACCGGCGGTCCGGTCGTACCAAGCGGAACAGCGTCGGGCGCGTGGCTATTCTATGACCTCGGTTGAGAAGCAGTCCACCGCTCCTCGAGCGTAACTTTACGTTGCCTCGACTGTTCGTGCTTTGGTTACGATGCAGGATTTTCTCCACACAGCATTGTCGCGGGTCGGTGTCTATGACCGAATGGCCCTTATGCGACGAACCTTTAACATGAGGCTGGTGACTCGCGTGTACCCTGGTGCGTGCGTTTACCAACAGAGCAACAACCTCCGGGACTGTCGTCGGAACTTTGAGCTTTATGCGTAGTTTTGGTCGAACAGTCCCAATTTAAATAAAAGAGTGAAAAAGTGGTGGTTGAACGGCTAGTTCGTTCTATCACCTTTGGAAGGGAGAGGAGAGAGGAGTTGTGTATTTTTCGGAATATTTATACCGAAATATTTATAGTCTTTTAATGTGTCTGCGTCTCGAACGCCTATTCTCTCGAATATCAAGAGGTGTCAGAAAAATTGCGAGAGAAAACTACTCCGATGAGAGTGTTTTCGGTACGGTGAAATTCTTTTCACATTTACGTACATCGCCAGAAAATTTTAAGAAATATATGAAATTGTAACTATGACTTTAAACACATGGTGTCAACGAATTCTGAAGTTGTGCAGCAGATTCGTATGACAAAAAACCTTACAATGTAAGGAAGCGAAGCGAAAGAGAGGAGGAGGTATTATATATCGTAACTATGACTTTAAACACATGGTGTCAACGAATTTCGTTTTAGTTTGGATGAAGAACGAAAATTCGTATGGCAAAAAAAAAAGTTACGCATTGAAAATTTTTAATGTAACTATGACTCGAGGAGGTGGTGTGTAAAAGGAGAGAAAAAGGTGGATTTGTAGGACACGATATGCCTAGCGTGATATGAGCTGTACGCGCTTCAAAAGTTTAATTCGTTGTCGACCGGCATGGAACCATTGTACGCGCTTACACGATACGTATGTTCAGCACGACTTCGCTTAAGCGTTGGTTTTTACGTGCTTCCACGTTTTCGATTTTTCTTTTTCGGCGTGAAAATGGTTCATTACGTGCCTTGTACACGAATATTTTTACTTTTAGTCCAGCGTGAGAGTGAAT
Organism: Coelioxys conoideus; assembly: GCA_947623535.1. Taxonomy (NCBI): domain Eukaryota; kingdom Metazoa; phylum Arthropoda; class Insecta; order Hymenoptera; family Megachilidae; genus Coelioxys; species Coelioxys conoideus. Next base: position 2,700,118 of record CANQJN010000021.1, on the reverse strand, counting down.
ATATACGCGCTTTATCGATGTCCACGACAAAAAGAGAGAGAGAGAGAGAGAGAGAGAGAGAGATTCAAGGAGAAACAAACAAACAAAACGTTTTATGTCGATATGTCCAGCGCGCGTC
>CANQJN010000021.1:2687500-2697500 GCA_947623535.1 Coelioxys conoideus | reverse complement strand
AATGACTTTTAAACACATGGTATACAAAAATGACTTTTAAACACATGATATACAAAAATGACTTTAAACACATGGTATACAAAAATGACTTTAAACACATGGTATACAAAAATGACTTTAAACACATGGTATACAAAAATGACTTTAAACACATGAATCTGGTGAAAGTGCAGCACCAATTTTTTTTTTTTGTATCGGATCCGAGCCACAAAACGAAAGAAGAGAGGAGGAGGAGGAGGAGGAGGAGGAGGTAGTAGCATAAAGAAACAAATACCAAAACCATATAAATGCACTTCGTGATGCGGAAGAGAATGTTTACGGTGTTACGTGAAGGAGGTCGCTTTGGTTCTCATCGTCGATACTCCCGTCTCCGTACTTTCGTATCCGCCGTCGTGTTTCGAACGAACAAGCGCAATATTTAACAATGTCAAAGAGCAGAGAGAGCGACGCCGTTTCATTATGGATCTCGAACGCAGTACGAGATACGACAGAAAGAACGAAAGTTATAGAGAGAAGGAACGCGCTCGCGTGAGGTCGAGACACACTCTCGTTTCCTCTATCTTCTCGACTCTACTTTCCGTAGCGTATAAAACAGTTTCGACTCTCCCGGGACGTCGTTTACTTGTGATCGGGTACCGCACGATCTATTAAAAAAATGTCGTAACAAAAATAAGGAAGGATCATAAATAAAAAAGATCGTACGCGTGGTGTATCCGTCGTTGCGACGTCCGAGTTAAAAGGAGGAGAGATTTTTTCGAAACGGGTAAATAGATACGCTCCCAGGAAAGAGAGAAACGGAGAAGACGAATGAGGAACGTAGTGTAAAAATGACCCGCCGTGTTCATTGATGTATCTCGACACTTTTCTTTCTGTATCTCATATATTTTTATCCACTTGATTCGTGTTGCGTTCGCTCTCGTCGCAACTGAAAATGGAAAAAATTTTTGTGCGTGTTTGGTAACGAGAATGCATGGGTTGCGAAAAAATTTTATTTTTTTTTTTTTTCGCCCGCTTCGTGAGAAACCGCCAGATTTTTTTTTCCTACTTGTGTTTGTCCGATGGACGGAAACGGGTAACCTGGAAATGTGTAAAATCGAAACCGCTCGAACATGAGTCGCCGTTTCACGAGAAAAGTTATTAGTGTCTTCGCCTGTTTACAACGGACGATATGGTGTGTGCGTATCGTTTACGGACCGGCTGCGAAGCGACGATGGCGTGTCTCCGTGACCAAATTATTGTTTGTCACAGTGTGTAAGACCGATCGACGCCGGCCGCGAGTCCGTGACGATATATGTACACTACCAAGACGTCGCAACGAGAAACAGCGAACGGAAGACCAGAATAACTACTCTGTTTCGCCCGACTCGCGTGTTTCGTTTACCTTTCCATGGTTTTTGAATGACTTTATCACCCATAGTGTTTAATAATTACATTATACCGTACGAAGAGAAACGTGCCACTGGGCGTTTCATCGGCGGTTGTTTGTGGTGTTAAAAATCTGCCCACGGACGTTATCGTGTCGCCTATGATGAATATCAGACCGATTAAATCGGCGTCGTTAGCTCGGGTAAATTTTTGAACAGAGCTGCGGCGGGGCGACGTCCGAATACCGATACTCCGTCGTGCGCTGGACCGTGAGTTAGTATTCTTTGGACAATCGAATAAATGTATATATATATAATCAGTTTGTGAAAGAATACAATACTGGTTTTTAGACGCTGAGTATAAATCCAACCAAAAATTTTATACGATTACCCTGAACGGTGGATCACTTGGCTCGTGGGTCGATGAAGAACGCAGCTAATTGCGCGTCAACGTGTGAACTGCAGGACACATGAACATCGACATTTCGAACGCACATTGCGGTCCACGGATACAATTCCTGGACCACGCCTGGCTGAGGGTCGTTTATACAACGAAAGACTGCTTGCGTTTGCCTGGTAGCAGCAAAATGTTTCTCTTCAAACAATTTTTGTCGTCACCGCCGTCGTTCGACCTAGACGAATAAATAAAACTTGAACGCAAAAGACAGGTCGAACGTTTCGGAGCGGGACGATGGTCGAACGCGAGAGAGAAAAAACTTGCGAAACCAGCGCGACGTACGAGCGATCGTTGGACATTTCGTCGGCGTTTGAAGCGGTGAGGTTAAAAAGACACGGCTCCCGTAGCCCTCTTCGCATGATAAAATTAAAAAAAAACAAAGTGTTTTACAGGCGTCAAAGGAGAACAATCGTCTCGAGAAATCCGTGTATTTAGGGTATATCGGCGAAAGCGCTTTTCGTACGCGGCTTGCGTGAGTCTGTAATAAAATAGAAATTACGACCGCCCGCGAAAAGAAGAGCGCCCCGAAAGTTTAACCTTACACGAGTATTAGACGAGAAGAGAAGTTTCTTCGCCCTGTATGGTTGACACAATATTTTTTTTTTTTTTTTTATAACTGCGAGAGGCGAGCCATTACGGACCGTGTTTTTCGCCGCTCTCCCGACGTTGTCCGAAATGATTATTGTTGATTTTTTTTTTTTTCTTTACGGAAAATAAAAACGGAACGGTGCGAAAAGTTACGAATATTAAACGTGTTAAAGAAGCTCTCTCGATGTGGTTAAATACACAGACACACGAGATCGAAGCTTCACCACGTTTTCAATACACACACGCACGCACAGAAAGTTTCGTTGTTGTTGCGTTGAGAGAAGCGAGACCGCGCGATCCCAAAATTGGTCCCCGGTCGTCCAGTCCTCGAAGCTCGTATTCCTCTGACAAAAAATGGTGTAGAGGACATATTTGAGCCGAAAGGCATACGGACGGACGTTAAAATCAAACCGGAGGGACCGGTCGAACGATATTTTATTTTTGGGATCGTCTTGCGAGTGTTTCGCTTCGTGTTCTCGTGATAAATTTTTTTCTGTCGAACGCAAACTGAACAGCAACCAACAACAGTTCGGAAACTTCTTGCTCCAAACACAGCGTGTCGCGTGTTTTGTTCGTTATACGCTTTACACCGTGCCAAAGAAAGAAAAATATCGACGACCTCAGAGCAGGCGAGATTACCCGCTGAATTTAAGCATATTACTAAGCGGAGGAAAAGAAACTAACTAGGATTTCCTTAGTAGCGGCGAGCGAACAGGAATGAGCCCAGCACTGAATCCCGCGGTTAACGCCGCTGGGAAATGTAGTGTTCAGGAGGATCCGTTTATCCCGAGACATCGAATTGCGTCCAAGTCCATCTTGAATGGGGCCACTTACCCATAGAGGGTGCCAGGCCCGTAGTGACCAATACGCGTTTCGGGTGGATCTCTCCTTAGAGTCGGGTTGCTTGAGAGTGCAGCCCTAAGTGGGTGGTAAACTCCATCTAAGGCTAAATATGACCACGAGACCGATAGCGAACAAGTACCGTGAGGGAAAGTTGAAAAGAACTTTGAAGAGAGAGTTCAAGAGTACGTGAAACCGTTCAGGGGTAAACCCGAGAAACCCAAAAGATCGAATGGGGAGATTCATCGTCAACGACGCCGGCTCCCGTGTTGGTGCGATAGTGCCCCGGATGGTCCCGTTTCGGCGGGTATCCTATCGTCGGTGGGCACACCACCCGCGGTGAACGTTCCGGCGAAGTAGTCGTGCACTTCTCCCCTAGTAGAACGTCGCGACCCGTTGCGTGTCGGTCTACGGCCCGAGGCGAAGACTGTCCCGTCGTCAATCGACGTTCGGTGAACAGCCCCTTGGTGTTTCCCGGCCGACTGCGCGACGGTACTCAGACGGTATAGGGCCGCAAACACAATTTTGTCGAACGCGTGTGCGTCCAGGACCGCCGCAAGCTCGTTCCAGTCTAGATACCGGATGTACGGACTATGCGCCGTACCCGGGCCTGGCGGGCTGTTAGCAGGAGGAGTCCTTGGACAGGCCAAATTTTAAATTACCGGTCGGCGACGCTATTGCTTTGGGTACTCTCGGGACCCGTCTTGAAACACGGACCAAGGAGTCTAACATGTGCGCAAGTCATTGGGATTTGATAAACCTAAAGGCGAAATGAAAGTGAAAGTCGTCCTTTGCGTCGACCAAGGGAGGATGGGCCTCGTTACGATTAGGCCTCGCACTCCCGGGGCGTCTCGTTCTCATTGCGAGAAGAGGCGCACCTAGAGCGTACACGTTGGGACCCGAAAGATGGTGAACTATGCCTGGTCAGGACGAAGTCAGGGGAAACCCTGATGGAGGTCCGTAGCGATTCTGACGTGCAAATCGATCGTCGGAACTGGGTATAGGGGCGAAAGACTAATCGAACCATCTAGTAGCTGGTTCCCTCCGAAGTTTCCCTCAGGATAGCTGGCACTCGTTCGAACGCACATAACGAGTCTCATCTGGTAAAGCGAATGATTAGAGGCCTTGGGGCCGAAACGACCTCAACCTATTCTCAAACTTTAAATGGGTGAGAACTCTGGCTTGCTTAAATCAAAATGAAGCCAAGAGACAAATTTTTTTAAATTGGATCAGAGTGCCAAGTGGGCCAATTTTGGTAAGCAGAACTGGCGCTGTGGGATGAACCAAACGCAGAGTTAAGGCGCCTAAGTCGACGCTTATGGGATACCATGAAAGGCGTTGGTTGCTTAAGACAGCAGGACGGTGGCCATGGAAGTCGGAATCCGCTAAGGAGTGTGTAACAACTCACCTGCCGAAGCAACTAGCCCTGAAAATGGATGGCGCTGAAGCGTCGCGCCTATACTCCGCCGTCAACGGCAAGTGCGCTAGGAAAGGGATTTTAAATCCCTTTCTCCATGAAGCCTTGACGAGTAGGAGGGTCGCGGCGGTGTGCGCAGAAGGGTCTGGGCGTGAGCCTGCCTGGAGCCACCGTCGGTGCAGATCTTGGTGGTAGTAGCAAATACTCCAGCGAGGCCCTGGAGGACTGACGTGGAGAAGGGTTTCGTGTGAACAGCCGTTGCACACGAGTCAGTCGATCCTAAGCCCTAAGAGAAATCTAATGTTGATGAGGTGTCCTAAAATTCACTCGTTGAACGCAAATGACAAAAACACACGTACGCTCGCACGCGCGTACGCGCGCAAAGCAAAAATTAATGAAAAAAGATCGCAGTCAAATATTACAAATTCGAACGCCTGAAAGCGATTTATTTTTCTGTTTTGCTGTCGAATTTTAAAACACGTCGAACGCAAGTCGTGTCGTATCGTTGCGTCGCTCGATGCGTCGTTGTTGTTTTTATTGAATAATAAATTTTGTGATTTGGGAGACACACACCCATCGGGCGAAAGGGAATCCGGTTCCTATTCCGGAACCCGGCAGCGGAACCGCATACCAATCGGGCCCTCGTAAGAGTGTTCGTCGGGGTAACCCAAAATGACCTGGAGACGCCGTCGGGAGATCTGGGAAGAGTTTTCTTTTCTGTATAAGCGTTCGAGTTCCCTGGAAACCTCTAGCAGGGAGATAGGGTTTGGAACGCGAAGAGCACCGCAGTTGCGGCGGTGTCTGGATCATCCCCTCGGACCTTGAAAATCCAGGAGAGGGCCACGTGGAGGTATCGCGCCGGTTCGTACCCATATCCGCAGCAGGTCTCCAAGGTGAAGAGCCTCTAGTCGATAGATTAATGTAGGTAAGGGAAGTCGGCAAATTGGATCCGTAACTTCGGAATAAGGATTGGCTCTGAGGAGCGGGGCGTGTCGGGCTTGGTCGGGAAGCTGGCGCGGCTGACGTGCCGGGCCTGGGCGAGGTGAACGGTTGGCGATCTCGTATCGCGTCCCGGGATCCGAACTCGGTCCCGTGCCTTGGCCGCCAGTGGATCTTCCTTGCTGCGAGGCTTCTTGCGACGGCTTCGGCCGTCCTTTTTGCCTCTTCGGCCGCCATTCAACGCTTAACTCAGAACTGGCACGGACTAGGGGAATCCGACTGTCTAATTAAAACAAAGCATTGCGATGGCCCTCAAGGGTGATGACGCAATGTGATTTCTGCCCAGTGCTCTGAATGTCAACGTGAAGAAATTCAATTAAGCGCGGGTAAACGGCGGGAGTAACTATGACTCTCTTAAGGTAGCCAAATGCCTCGTCATCTAATTAGTGACGCGCATGAATGGATTAACGAGATTCCCAAACCTGTCCCTATCTAGGGTCACAAAGGTGCTGCAGGGAGTGGTGCCCCTGTAGCGCCAAGAGCCAACCCCAACCTCCACGCGGTGTGACCTGGAAACTCCGCTCTTTACGGGCGGTAGGCTAACGGGGCGAGGGCTACACGACTCTGAGAACTTTGCTGGGGGAGTCTGTATCCGGCGGAAAGATCATTGAGACAATAATAAAATTCCTTGCAAGTGCCGAGTCAAGCGATGTCTTCTCAGCCGTTGATCTACCTTGTCCCTACCGGAAGCGGTGGCTAGCTGGGGGGGACGATGGGTAGTTTTGTTGCGTATGCCCAAAGAGGCGAGGAAGCAGATCCGCGTCCCATCTCGGTGGGCCGGATTCATAATAAATTCCTGTCCCTATCTAGAGATCCGCCATCTTGGTTTTGTCGAGGACAGACGCGCGTCACGTCGCTCCGTGTTCAAATCAAGTTTTGAGTGGTAAATTTTGCGAGGAAATTTATTCCGAGCTATTCAGTGTGTGCAGTTTGTGATTCGGAACAAATAGAGACATAAAGTTCAGTGATTGGTTCAGTGAAACAGGAAATATCGGCGAAAGTGTTCGACGCTGCCACCGAGCGTCGTCGAGCGGTGACGCTAACCTGCAAATTGGACCATTGTCGCTGAACCGACTATTTTTCCGGCAAGCCTCCATACACACGACATCAGCTGCAACAGAGGATCGTCTGGATCATTGCTGAAGCAGGAGAAACGGTAAGTAATTACAAATAATAGTAAATTTAGTGTCGTTACAAAGCGTAGGTTAGGACGCCATATTGGCGGCCATCTTGGCGGCCATATTGGACGCCACCGAAGTGAGCGTCACCGGCACGCCAGTGAGCGCGACGGAAGCGCCACCCGTGGCCACCAACGTAACAAGCGCGCGGACCATGGAGACGGACCTGAGTTCGTCTCCAGAAGCGCGCGAACATACAAACGCGGAAAGTTCGGACACGGGCATGATTCTCGTCACGAGGCGGAAGAAACAGTTCCGCAAACGCCGAATTTCCTCTTCGTCCTCAGATAACGTGCAGAAGCCCCCGACGAAGAAGGCCGAGGGTAGAATATCGCCGAAAGGCAAATCACCGCCCCCACCCGCCCCACCCACTCCACCCCCCAGGAAAAATCCACCCCGCGACACCCCCAAAATTAACAAAGTCGAACCCACCGCGAAAAAAGCCGAAAAGTCCGAAACCTTCGTACTCAAAGAGAAAGCGGAAACCATTTACCGCAAAATCTTTGAGGTGCTAACGCCAGAATATGGAGTCGAAGCCTCGACCGCGAAATACATTGCGGCGAAGCTCAACAAATTCCAGAGCATAATGCAGGAAGCATTGCTGTTAAACAGCAACCTGGAGGGTCGTATACAAGCAATGGACGGCCTCCAGAGTCTCAACATGACCACCCGCCCCGCCGCGCTCACCCACCCACTCGAAACCGCCCACCCTCCCGCGACCGCCCACCCTCCCGCGACCGCGCACGCCCCCGCGTTACCCCGCGCCGCCCCGCAGCCCCGAACAATGACGTACGCGGAACGTCTCGGTATCCGCTCTAGAACGGCAGCCCTCCCGACCCAGCAACCAACACCGCGAAATGTCGTCATGATTCGACCCAAGGATGCCGAAAAATACGCGAACAGCGACGCCACAAAACAGGCTCTTGTAAGTCTAGTATCACCAAAAGACGCTAGCCTGCAGGTCAGGCACGTCAGAAGGATACAGGGTAACGGAATAATCATAGAAACCGCGAACAAGGAAAATGTCGCGACGCTGTTGAAAAACGACAAATTAAAGGCTGCCGGTCTTCTCGTGGACGTCCCGGCAAAAAGGAGCCCCCGTCTCATCATATACGGTGTTCCGAACCGCGACAGTGATGAGGAAATCCTGCAATCAATCATCGAACAGAATATGACGCCCCAGGAGGCAGAAAAACTCGGAAAACAAATCAAAGTCGCGTTTAAGACAGGCAGCAAAGCTAAAAAGGACAGTCACAACCTCGTGATCGAAACCTCACGAGAAGCTCGCGAACTACTCATAAAGAAGGAGCGCATATACATAATGTGGCAGTGCTGCCAGATACAGGATTATGTAGCTGCGACGCGCTGCTACAACTGCCACAGTTTCGGCCACGTGTCGAAGTACTGCAAGGCAGAAAAAGAGATTTGCGGGCACTGTGCGAACGCCGGGCATAACTTCAAGACATGCCCGAACAAATCTAAAGAGGCAACGTGTGTAAACTGCAAAAGGGCGGCAAAGCCACACAATCATGCAGTAACGGATAAGGAGTGCCCGGTTCACGTGCAGGCATTAAATCTGATATTGTCCAGGACCGACTATGGACACTAAACCTAATACATTACGAAACCGCGACGCGCAGGCCGCAACGAAAAGATCCACCGCGGGAATTAGGGTACTGCAGTTAAATGCCAAGCATTCCGCTGCAGTAATGGGAGAAGTACGCCAGCTCATCACCGAAAAGCATCTCGACGTCCTGCTCTTGCAAGAACCATACGTCAGACAGCAAGGTGAGAGTTACGTCATCGGCGAATTAGGGTGCGGAGCGCGGGTGGCGGCCGAACGATCGCAACCTCCGGGTGCGGCAGTTGTGGTCTGCAACTCGAGCTTCGACGCAGTTTACGTCTCGCAACTCAGCAACACACACTGCGTATGCGTGGAAGTGTGCGCCCCCGGCTTCTCGTTTTACGCCGTCTCGTGCTATTTTCAGTTCAGTGACGAAATCGAGAAGCACCTCAGGCACCTCGAAGAGGTTCTCATATCCCTGAGGGGGGAGAGACTACTCGTATCGTTAGATGCTAATGCTCGGTCGTCACTCTGGGGTCCCCAGAGCACCGACGAAAGAGGCGCCCTATTCGAGGGGCTCATCCGAGCATTTGGCATGCACGTTGTGAATGACATTTCGCAGCCGCCGACCTATTGGACTCCAAGAGGGTCGTCGTATATCGATGTCACCTTGGCGTCCCCCTCGATGCTTCGTTCTGTCGGAAGCTGGAGGGTGAGGAGTGACTGGACGAACAGTGATCACAACGCCGTGGACATCAGGCTGGGAGCGTCGAAAGCCGCAACAGTTGACCGATGTGCGGCTAACACTCGGTTCGACACAAATCGAGCCGATTGGGAGCTGTTCGCCGGAAAACTGGCCGATCTCTCCGGATCGAGGCTCGAAGCCCTGCGGCTGGAGTCCGCGGAAGACGTTGAAAAATTGGCAGTGGCGCTCACGGGGGTCATTATCGACTCCTGCAGCGCATCAATGCCAAGGAAAAGAGTATTTAGGAAATCGAACCCGTGGTGGACCAAAGAACTTACACGGTTAAAAAAGACTGTGTATAAACTGCGAAGAGACTTCCAGCAGGAATTGGATGAGCCCACCCGCCTCCTCAAACAGCGAAAGTACCACGAGACGCTCCGTCGGTACAATAAAAAGGTTAAACATACGAAGAGCGAAAGCTGGAGGAAATTCGTCACAGCGGAGGGAAACCAAAACCCCTGGGGCGTCGTCTACAAGCTCCAAGCAAAGAAAATGCGCGTGGAGGGAGTGCTGAGCACCCTCAACCGCGGAAACGAGAAATCTCTCAGCATGGAAGAAACGGCGAAAATGCTGCTTAACGCGCATATTCCAGATGACTCTGTAGAAGATGACACGCCCGCACAGCGTGCCATTAGGGACCGTGCAGAATTAGCCCCGGAAACGGAAGACACGCCTCCCTTCTCGGAGGAAGAAGTTGTAGCAGCCGTCAGAACTTTTAAGAACAACAAAGCGCCGGGGCCGGATCTCATTGAGATTCGCGCCCTAAAGGCCACTGTTTTGGCAATCCCCGAACAGTTAGTCCGGCTCTTCAACGGGTGCCTTCGATGGGGTGTCTTCCCATCAGTATG
>CANQJN010000021.1:2670000-2682500 GCA_947623535.1 Coelioxys conoideus | reverse complement strand
CCGCCAGCGCGCCACCGAACCGACTATGCCGAAAATTCCCAAAGCAATACGCCGCCAGCGCGCCACCGAACCGACTATGCCGAAAATTCCCAAAGCAATACGCCGCCAGCGCGCCACCGAACCGACTATGCCGAAAATTCCCAAAGCAATACGCCGCCAGCGCGCCACCGAACCGACTATGCCGAAAATTCCCAAAGCAATACGCCGCCAGCGCGCCACCGAACCGACTATGCCGAAAATTCCCAAAGCAATACGCCGCCAGCGCGCCACCGAACCGACTATGCCGAAAATTCGGAAAGCAATACGCCGCCAGCGCGCCACCGAACCGACTATGCCGAAAATTCCCAAAGCAATACGCCGCCAGCGCGCCACCGAACCGACTATGCCGAAAATTCCCAAAGCAATACGCCGCCAGCGCGCCACCGAACCGACTATGCCGAAAATTCCCAAAGCAATACGCCGCCAGCGCGCCACCGAACCGACTATGCCGAAAATTCCCAAAGCAATACGCCGCCAGCGCGCCACCGAACCGACTATGCCGAAAATTCGGAAAGCAATACGCCGCCAGCGCGCCACCGAACCGACTATGCCGAAAATTCCCAAAGCAATACGCCGCCAGCGCGCCACCGAACCGACTATGCCGAAAATTCCCAAAGCAATACGCCGCCAGCGCGCCACCGAACCGACTATGCCGAAAATTCCCAAAGCAATACGCCGCCAGCGCGCCACCGAACCGACTATGCCGAAAATTCCCAAAGCAATACGCCGCCAGCGCGCCACCGAACCGACTATGCCGAAAATTCCCAAAGCAATACGCCGCCAGCGCGCCACCGAACCGACTATGCCGAAAATTCCCAAAGCAATACGCCGCCAGCGCGCCACCGAACCGACTATGCCGAAAATTCCCAAAGCAATACGCCGCCAGCGCGCCACCGAACCGACTATGCCGAAAATTCCCAAAGCAATACGCCGCCAGCGCGCCACCGAACCGACTATGCCGAAAATTCCCAAAGCAATACGCCGCCAGCGCGCCACCGAACCGACTATGCCGAAAATTCGGAAAGCAATACGCCGCCAGCGCGCCACCGAACCGACTATGCCGAAAATTCCCAAAGCAATACGCCGCCAGCGCGCCACCGAACCGACTATGCCGAAAATTCCCAAAGCAATACGCCGCCAGCGCGCCACCGAACCGACTATGCCGAAAATTCCCAAAGCAATACGCCGCCAGCGCGCCACCGAACCGACTATGCCGAAAATTCGGAAAGCAATACGCCGCCAGCGCGCCACCGAACCGACTATGCCGAAAATTCCCAAAGCAATACGCCGCCAGCGCGCCACCGAACCGACTATGCCGAAAATTCCCAAAGCAATACGCCGCCAGCGCGCCACCGAACCGACTATGCCGAAAATTCCCAAAGCAATACGCCGCCAGCGCGCCACCGAACCGACTATGCCGAAAATTCCCAAAGCAATACGCCGCCAGCGCGCCACCGAACCGACTATGCCGAAAATTCCCAAAGCAATACGCCGCCAGCGCGCCACCGAACCGACTATGCCGAAAATTCGGAAAGCAATACGCCGCCAGCGCGCCACCGAACCGACTATGCCGAAAATTCCCAAAGCAATACGCCGCCAGCGCGCCACCGAACCGACTATGCCGAAAATTCCCAAAGCAATACGCCGCCAGCGCGCCACCGAACCGACTATGCCGAAAATTCCCAAAGCAATACGCCGCCAGCGCGCCACCGAACCGACTATGCCGAAAATTCCCAAAGCAATACGCCGCCAGCGCGCCACCGAACCGACTATGCCGAAAGATTTTTCGTCAAAAACTCGAAAACGCGACATTTTAGACATGCGAAAGTGAATATAAAAACGCTTTATTTGACGTTATTTAACGTGTAGAAGCATCGGTTCGACGATCGGCGATGATCGGCGAACCGAACCGACTATGCAGAACCTTACTCCGATACTTTCGGTACTTTCGAACTCGCCACCGAACCGACTAAGCGGAAAGATTTTTCGTCAATAATTCGAAAACGAGAAATTTTAGACATGCGAAAGTGAATATAAAAACGCTTTATTTGACGTTATTTAACGTGTAGAAGCATCGGTTCGACGATCGGCGATGATCGGCGAACCGAACCGACTATGCAGAAAGTTGCTCCGGTATTTTCGTGACTTTCGAACTCGCCACCGAACCGACTATGCGGAAAGATTTTTCGTCAATAATTCGAAAACGAGAAATTTTAGACATGCGAAAGTGAATATAAAAACGCTTTATTTGACGTTATTTAACGTGTAGAAGCATCGGTTCGACGATCGGCGATGATCGGCGAACCGAACCGACTATGCAGAAAGTTGCTCCGGTATTTTCGTGACTTTCGAACTCGCCACCGAACCGACTATGCGGAAAGATTTTTCGTCAATAATTCGAAAACGCGACATTTTAGACATGCGAAAGTGAATATAAAAACGCTTTATTTGACGTTATTTAACGTGTAGAAGCATCGGTTCGACGATCGGCGATGATCGGCGAACCGAACCGACTATGCAGAACCTTACTCCGATACTTTCGGTACTTTCGAACTCGCCACCGAACCGACTATGCGGAAAGATTTTTCGTCAATAATTCGAAAACGAGAAATGTTAGACATGCGAAAGTGAATATAAAAACGCTTTATTTGACGTTATTTAACGTGTAGAAGCATCGGTTCGACGATCGGCGATGATCGGCGAACCGAACCGACTATGCAGAAAGTTGCTCCGGTATTTTCGTGACTTTCGAACTCTCCACCGAACCGACTATGCGGAAAGATTTTTCGTCAATATCTCGAAAACGCGAAATGTTACACATGCGAAAGTGAATATAAAAACGCTTTATTTGACGTTATTTAACGTGTAGAAGCATCGGTTCGACGATCGGCGATGATCGGCGAACCGAACCGACTATGCAGAAAGTTGCTCCGGTATTTTCGTGACTTTCGAACTCTTCACCGAACCGACTATGCGGAACGATTTTTCGTCAATATCTCGAAAACGCGAAATATTCTATATACAAAAGTTGATGTAAAAACGCTTTATTTAACATAATTTAACGTGTAGAAGCATTGGTTCGATGATCGGTGATATTCAGGTATTTTCGGTACTTTCGAACTCTTCACCGAACCGACTATGCGGAACGATTTTTCGTCAATATCTCGAAAACGCGAAATATTCTATATACAAAAGTTGATGTAAAAACGCTTTATTTAACATAATTTAACGTGTAGAAGCATTGGTTCGATGATCGGTGATATTCAGGTATTTTCGGTACTTTCGAACTCTTCACCGAACCGACTATGCGGAACGATTTTTCGTCAATATCTCGAAAACGCGAAATATTCTATATACAAAAGTTGATGTAAAAACGCTTTATTTAACATAATTTAACGTGTAGAAGCATTGGTTCGATGATCGGTGATATTCAGGTATTTTCGGTACTTTCGAACTCTTCACCGAACCGACTATGCGGAACGATTTTTCGTCAATATCTCGAAAACGCGAAATATTCTATATACAAAAGTTGATGTAAAAACGCTTTATTTAACATAATTTAACGTGTAGAAGCATTGGTTCGATGATCGGTGATATTCAGGTATTTTCGGTACTTTCGAACTCTTCACCGAACCGACTATGCGGAACGATTTTTCGTCAATATCTCGAAAACGCGAAATATTCTATATACAAAAGTTGATGTAAAAACGCTTTATTTAACATAATTTAACGTGTAGAAGCATTGGTTCGATGATCGGTGATATTCAGGTATTTTCGGTACTTTCGAACTCTTCACCGAACCGACTATGCGGAACGATTTTTCGTCAATATCTCGAAAACGCGAAATATTCTATATACAAAAGTTGATGTAAAAACGCTTTATTTAACATAATTTAACGTGTAGAAGCATTGGTTCGATGATCGGTGATATTCAGGTATTTTCGGTACTTTCGAACTCTTCACCGAACCGACTATGCGGAACGATTTTTCGTCAATATCTCGAAAACGCGAAATATTCTATATACAAAAGTTGATGTAAAAACGCTTTATTTAACATAATTTAACGTGTAGAAGCATTGGTTCGATGATCGGTGATATTCAGGTATTTTCGGTACTTTCGAACTCTTCACCGAACCGACTATGCGGAACGATTTTTCGTCAATATCTCGAAAACGCGAAATATTCTATATACAAAAGTTGATGTAAAAACGCTTTATTTAACATAATTTAACGTGTAGAAGCATTGGTTCGATGATCGGTGATATTCAGGTATTTTCGGTACTTTCGAACTCTTCACCGAACCGACTATGCGGAAGGATTTTTCGTCAATATCTCGAAAACGCGAAATATTCTATATACAAAAGTTGATGTAAAAACGCTTTATTTAACATAATTTAACGTGTAGAAGCATTGGTTCGATGATCGGTGATATTCAGGTATTTTCGGTACTTTCGAACTCTTCACCGAACCGACTATGCGGAACGATTTTTCGTCAATATCTCGAAAACGCGAAATATTCTATATACAAAAGTTGATGTAAAAACGCTTTATTTAACATAATTTAACGTGTAGAAGCATTGGTTCGATGATCGGTGATATTCAGGTATTTTCGGTACTTTCGAACTCTTCACCGAACCGACTATGCGGAACGATTTTTCGTCAATATCTCGAAAACGCGAAATATTCTATATACAAAAGTTGATGTAAAAACGCTTTATTTAACATAATTTAACGTGTAGAAGCATTGGTTCGATGATCGGTGACATTCAGGTATTTTCGGTACTTTCGAACCCTTCACCGAACCGACTATGCGGAACGATTTTTCGTAATTTTTTCAAAATATTAATAATAATTTGTCCACTTATATATTATATTTATGCGTGTTTTATTCCCTTTTATACGTTTCATACAAATTCACGTCGTGTTTGATCTGTTTTAATGAAAAAAAACGAAAAAAAATTTTTTTACAATAATTTTTAAAAAATTTTCATGAATTAATTGTTAAAACATGTAAAATAATGTTCCTAGCATGTTTCTGTATAATATTGAAAATCGATATTTTCGCGCTAAGTTTTACCGTACCCGAGAAATGGCACGATGAAATCGCACTTTTGCCCCGTAAGCGCCCGTGCGTAAGGACCGGCGTCGCCGACCATCCGGCCGGCCGTTCGGTATCTATAAGGAGACCGGCGGTCCGGTCGTACCAAGCGGAACAGCGTCGGGCGCGTGGCTATTCTATGACCTCGGTTGAGAAGCAGTCCACCGCTCCTCGAGCGTAACTTTACGTTGCCTCGACTGTTCGTGCTTTGGTTACGATGCAGGATTTTCTCCACACAGCATTGTCGCGGGTCGGTGTCTATGACCGAATGGCCCTTATGCGACGAACCTTTAACATGAGGCTGGTGACTCGCGTGTACCCTGGTGCGTGCGTTTACCAACAGAGCAACAACCTCCGGGACTGTCGTCGGAACTTTGAGCTTTATGCGTAGTTTTGGTCGGACAGTCCCAATTTAAATAAAAGAGTGAAAAAGTGGTGGTTGAACGGCTAGTTCGTTCTATCACCTTTGGAAGGGAGAGGAGAGAGGAGTTGTGTATTTTTCGGAATATTTATACCGAAATATTTATAGTCTTTTAATGTGTCTGCGTCTCGAACGCCTATTCTCTCGAATATCAAGAGGTGTCAGAAAAATTGCGAGAGAAAACTACTCCGATGAGAGTGTTTTCGGTACGGTGAAATTCTTTTCACATTTACGTACATCGCCAGAAAATTTTAAGAAATATATGAAATTGTAACTATGACTTTAAACACATGGTGTCAACGAATTCTGAAGTTGTGCAGCAGATTCGTATGACAAAAAACCTTACAATGTAAGGAAGCGAAGCGAAAGAGAGGAGGAGGTATTATATATCGTAACTATGACTTTAAACACATGGTGTCAACGAATTTCGTTTTAGTTTGGATGAAGAACGAAAATTCGTATGGCAAAAAAAAAAAAGTTACGCATTGAAAATTTTTAATGTAACTATGACACGAGGAGGTGGTGTGTGTAAAAGGAGAGAAAAAGGTGGATTTGTAGGACACGATATGCCTAGCGTGATATGAGCTGTACGCGCTTCAAAAGTTTAATTCGTTGTCGACCGGCATGGAACCATTGTACGCGCTTACACGATACGTATGTTCAGCACGACTTCGCTTAAGCGTTGGTTTTTACGTGCTTCCACGTTTTCGATTTTTCTTTTTCGGCGTGAAAATGGTTCATTACGTGCCTTGTACACGAATATTTTTACTTTTAGTCCAGCGTGAGAGTGAATATATACGCGCTTTATCGATGTCCACGACAAAAAGAGAGAGAGAGAGAGTTTTATGTCGATATGTCCAGCGCGCGTCGTCTTGTACGTGCTTCCTCCAATTCGATTTTCGAACGGCATGTCCGCTGTACGCGCTATCGCGATATATCAATGTCCAGCACGACACGCCACTGTACGCGCTAATTTCTCGGTTTGTCGTAAAGACACGGCACAGCGTGATAGTTACGCGCTTATATACCGATGACATTTTTAAATCCAGCGTGTGTGGGTTACGTGCTTCTTATATCGTTATTTGATGTACAGCGTGAAAGCGGTATCTACGTGCCTCCAAAATTTGAAACGGATCGTTCGGCACGAAAGGAGACGGCGTTTTACGCGCTTTCATCGACATTTATTACGTTTCTTACTTTTCGAGAGTGTCTTAACGTCGATCGGTCGTCTTACTTAGGGAAGCGCCGTCGAACGTAGAAAGACCCATATATATTATTTATTATAAATATTATTATGGCTTAAAAATTATATATTTTTTTAAGCTCCCTGGTTGATCCTGCCAGTAGTCATATGCTTGTCTCAAAGATTAAGCCATGCATGTCTAAGTACATACCGAATTAAGGTGAAACCGCGAATGGCTCATTAAATCAGTTTTGGTTTCTTAGATCGTACACCAATTTACTTGGATAACTGTGGTAATTCTAGAGCTAATACATGCAAACTGGAATTCCACCCAGAGATGGGAGGAATGCTTTTATTAGATCAAAACCAATCGATGCGGCGGACGGTTCGTCCGTCTTCCCATCGTCGGCTTTGGTGACTCTGAATAACTTTGTGCTGATCGTACGGTCTTCTAGCACCGACGACGGATCTTTCAAATGTCTGCCTTATCAACTGTCGATGGTAGGTTCTACGCCTACCATGGTTGTAACGGGTAACGGGGAATCAGGGTTCGATTCCGGAGAGGGAGCCTGAGAAACGGCTACCACATCCAAGGAAGGCAGCAGGCGCGCAAATTACCCACTCCCGGCACGGGGAGGTAGTGACGAAAAATAACGATACGGGACTCATCCGAGGCCCCGTAATCGGAATGAGTACACTTTAAATCCTTTAACGAGGATCCATTGGAGGGCAAGTCTGGTGCCAGCAGCCGCGGTAATTCCAGCTCCAATAGCGTATATTAAAGTTGTTGCGGTTAAAAAGCTCGTAGTTGAATCTGTGTGTCGCAGTGTCGGTTCACCGCTCGCGGTGTTTAACTGGCATTATGCGATACGTCCTACCGGTGGGTTTAGCTCTTCTCGGAGGGCGGCCCAACTTAATATCCCATCGCGGTGCTCTTTACTGAGTGTCGAGGTGGGCCGGTACGTTTACTTTGAACAAATTAGAGTGCTTAAAGCAGGCTACCTTCGCCTGAATATTCTGTGCATGGAATAATGGAATAGGACCTCGGTTCTATTTTGTTGGTTTTCGGAGCCCCGAGGTAATGATTAATAGGGACAGATGGGGGCATTCGTATTGCGACGTTAGAGGTGAAATTCTTGGATCGTCGCAAGACGGACAGAAGCGAAAGCATTTGCCAAAAATGTTTTCATTAATCAAGAACGAAAGTTAGAGGTTCGAAGGCGATCAGATACCGCCCTAGTTCTAACCATAAACGATGCCAGCTAGCGATCCGCCGAAGTTCCTCCGATGACTCGGCGGGCAGCTTCCGGGAAACCAAAGCTTTTGGGTTCCGGGGGAAGTATGGTTGCAAAGCTGAAACTTAAAGGAATTGACGGAAGGGCACCACCAGGAGTGGAGCCTGCGGCTTAATTTGACTCAACACGGGAAACCTCACCAGGCCCGGACACCGGAAGGATTGACAGATTGATAGCTCTTTCTTGATTCGGTGGGTGGTGGTGCATGGCCGTTCTTAGTTGGTGGAGCGATTTGTCTGGTTAATTCCGATAACGAACGAGACTCTAGCCTGTTAAATAGACGTAAATTATGGTATCTCGAAGGCCCCCGATTTCGGTCGGTGTGGTTTTTACTACCAACGTACAAACAAATCTTCTTAGAGGGACAAGCGGCTTCTAGTCGCACGAGATTGAGCAATAACAGGTCTGTGATGCCCTTAGATGTTCTGGGCCGCACGCGCGCTACACTGAAGGAATCAACGTGTTTTCCCTGGCCGAAAGGCCCGGGTAACCCGCTGAAACTCCTTCGTGCTAGGGATTGGGGCTTGAAATTATTCCCCATGAACGAGGAATTCCCAGTAAACGCGAGTCATAAGCTCGTGTTGATTACGTCCCTGCCCTTTGTACACACCGCCCGTCGCTACTACCGATTGAATGATTTAGTGAGGTCTTCGGACTGGTGCGCGGCCAATGTCTCGGCATTGCCGATGTTACCGGAAAGATGACCAAACTTGATTATTTAGAGGAAGTAAAAGTCGTAACAAGGTTTCCGTAGGTGAACCTGCGGAAGGATCATTAACGAAATAAAAAACACATACAAATTTGTGTCTAAAGAGGAGAGAGAAAGAGAGAGAAAGGTGTGTGAGCTCGGACCGTAAAAAATATATGACTTTTAAACACATGGTATACAAAAATGACTTTTAAACACATGGTATACAAAAATGACTTTTAAACACATGATATACAAAAATGACTTTAAACACATGGTATACAAAAATGACTTTAAACACATGGTATACAAAAATGACTTTAAACACATGAATCTGGTGAAAGTGCAGCACCAATTTTTTTTTTGTATCGGATCCGAGCCACAAAACGAAAGAAAGAAAGAATGAGGAGGAGGTAGTAGCATAAAGAAACAAATACCAAAACCATATAAATGCACTTCGTGATGCGGAAGAGAATGTTTACGGTGTTACGTGAAGGAGGTCGCTTTGGTTCTCATCGTCGATACTCCCGTCTCCGTACTTTCGTATCCGCCGTCGTGTTTCGAACGAACAAGCGCAATATTTAACAATGTCAAAGAGCAGAGAGAGCGACGCCGTTTCATTATGGATCTCGAACGCAGTACGAGATACGACAGAAAGAACGAAAGTTATAGAGAGAAGGAACGCGCTCGCGTGAGGTCGAGACACACTCTCGTTTCCTCTATCTTCTCGACTCTACTTTCCGTAGCGTATAAAACAGTTTCGACTCTCCCGGGACGTCGTTTACTTGTGATCGGGTACCGCACGATCTATTAAAAAAATGTCGTAACAAAAATAAGGAAGGATCATAAATAAAAAAGATCGTACGCGTGGTGTATCCGTCGTTGCGACGTCCGAGTTAAAAGGAGGAGAGATTTTTTCGAAACGGGTAAATAGATACGCTCCCAGGAAAGAGAGAAACGGAGAAGACGAATGAGGAACGTAGTGTAAAAATGACCCGCCGTGTTCATTGATGTATCTCGACACTTTTCTTTCTGTATCTCATATATTTTTATCCACTTGATTCGTGTTGCGTTCGCTCTCGTCGCAACTGAAAATGGAAAAAATTTTTGTGCGTGTTTGGTAACGAGAATGCATGGGTTGCGAAAAAATTTTATTTTTTTTTTTTTTCGCCCGCTTCGTGAGAAACCGCCAGATTTTTTTTTCCTACTTGTGTTTGTCCGATGGACGGAAACGGGTAACCTGGAAATGTGTAAAATCGAAACCGCTCGAACATGAGTCGCCGTTTCACGAGAAAAGTTATTAGTGTCTTCGCCTGTTTACAACGGACGATATGGTGTGTGCGTATCGTTTACGGACCGGCTGCGAAGCGACGATGGCGTGTCTCCGTGACCAAATTATTATTTGTCACAGTGTGTAAGACCGATCGACGCCGGCCGCGAGTCCGTGACGATATATGTACACTACCAAGACGTCGCAACGAGAAACAGCGAACGGAAGACCAGAATAACTACTCTGTTTCGCCCGACTCGCGTGTTTCGTTTACCTTTCCATGGTTTTTGAATGACTTTATCACCCATAGTGTTTAATAATTACATTATACCGTACGAAGAGAAACGTGCCACTGGGCGTTTCATCGGCGGTTGTTTGTGGTGTTAAAAATCTGCCCACGGACGTTATCGTGTCGCCTATGATGAATATCAGACCGATTAAATCGGCGTCGTTAGCTCGGGTAAATTTTTGAACAGAGCTGCGGCGGGGCGACGTCCGAATACCGATACTCCGTCGTGCGCTGGACCGTGAGTTAGTATTCTTTGGACAATCGAATAAATGTATATATATATATAATCAGTTTGTGAAAGAATACAATACTGGTTTTTAGACGCTGAGTATAAATCCAACCAAAAATTTTATACGATTACCCTGAACGGTGGATCACTTGGCTCGTGGGTCGATGAAGAACGCAGCTAATTGCGCGTCAACGTGTGAACTGCAGGACACATGAACATCGACATTTCGAACGCACATTGCGGTCCACGGATACAATTCCTGGACCACGCCTGGCTGAGGGTCGTTTATACAACGAAAGACTGCTTGCGTTTGCCTGGTAGCAGCAAAATGTTTCTCTTCAAACAATTTTTGTCGTCACCGCCGTCGTTCGACCTAGACGAATAAATAAAACTTGAACGCAAAAGACAGGTCGAACGTTTCGGAGCGGGACGATGGTCGAACGCGAGAGAGAAAAAACTTGCGAAACCAGCGCGACGTACGAGCGATCGTTGGACATTTCGTCGGCGTTTGAAGCGGTGAGGTTAAAAAGACACGGCTCCCGTAGCCCTCTTCGCATGATAAAATTAAAAAAAAACAAAGTGTTTTACAGGCGTCAAAGGAGAACAATCGTCTCGAGAAATCCGTGTATTTAGGGTATATCGGCGAAAGCGCTTTTCGTACGCGGCTTGCGTGAGTCTGTAATAAAATAGAAATTACGACCGCCCGCGAAAAGAAGAGCGCCCCGAAAGTTTAACCTTACACGAGTATTAGACGAGAAGAGAAGTTTCTTCGCCCTGTATGGTTGACACAATATTTTTTTTTTTTTTTTTTATAACTGCGAGAGGCGAGCCATTACGGACCGTGTTTTTCGCCGCTCTCCCGACGTTGTCCGAAATGATTATTGTTGATTTTTTTTTTTTTCTTTACGGAAAATAAAAACGGAACGGTGCGAAAAGTTACGAATATTAAACGTGTTAAAGAAGCTCTCTCGATGTGGTTAAATACACAGACACACGAGATCGAAGCTTCACCACGTTTTCAATACACACACGCACGCACAGAAAGTTTCGTTGTTGTTGCGTTGAGAGAAGCGAGACCGCGCGATCCCAAAATTGGTCCCCGGTCGTCCAGTCCTCGAAGCTCGTATTCCTCTGACAAAAAATGGTGTAGAGGACATATTTGAGCCGAAAGGCATACGGACGGACGTTAAAATCAAACCGGAGGGACCGGTCGAACGATATTTTATTTTTGGGATCGTCTTGCGAGTGTTTCGCTTCGTGTTCTCGTGATAAATTTTTTTCTGTCGAACGCAAACTGAACAGCAACCAACAACAGTTCGGAAACTTCTTGCTCCAAACACAGCGTGTCGCGTGTTTTGTTCGTTATACGCTTTACACCGTGCCAAAGAAAGAAAAATATCGACGACCTCAGAGCAGGCGAGATTACCCGCTGAATTTAAGCATATTACTAAGCGGAGGAAAAGAAACTAACTAGGATTTCCTTAGTAGCGGCGAGCGAACAGGAATGAGCCCAGCACTGAATCCCGCGGTTAACGCCGCTGGGAAATGTAGTGTTCAGGAGGATCCGTTTATCCCGAGACATCGAATTGCGTCCAAGTCCATCTTGAATGGGGCCACTTACCCATAGAGGGTGCCAGGCCCGTAGTGACCAATACGCGTTTCGGGTGGATCTCTCCTTAGAGTCGGGTTGCTTGAGAGTGCAGCCCTAAGTGGGTGGTAAACTCCATCTAAGGCTAAATATGACCACGAGACCGATAGCGAACAAGTACCGTGAGGGAAAGTTGAAAAGAACTTTGAAGAGAGAGTTCAAGAGTACGTGAAACCGTTCAGGGGTAAACCCGAGAAACCCAAAAGATCGAATGGGGAGATTCATCGTCAACGACGCCGGCTCCCGTGTTGGTGCGATAGTGCCCCGGATGGTCCCGTTTCGGCGGGTATCCTATCGTCGGTGGGCACACCACCCGCGGTGAACGTTCCGGCGAAGTAGT
>CANQJN010000021.1:2660000-2665000 GCA_947623535.1 Coelioxys conoideus | reverse complement strand
AAGCAATACGCCGCCAGCGCGCCACCGAACCGACTATGCCGAAAGATTTTTCGTCAAAAACTCGAAAACGCGACATTTTAGACATGCGAAAGTGAATATAAAAACGCTTTATTTGACGTTATTTAACGTGTAGAAGCATCGGTTCGACGATCGGCGATGATCGGCGAACCGAACCGACTATGCAGAACCTTACTCCGATACTTTCGGTACTTTCGAACTCGCCACCGAACCGACTATGCGGAAAGATTTTTCGTCAATAATTCGAAAACGAGAAATTTTAGACATGCGAAAGTGAATATAAAAACGCTTTATTTGACGTTATTTAACGTGTAGAAGCATCGGTTCGACGATCGGCGATGATCGGCGAACCGAACCGACTATGCAGAAAGTTGCTCCGGTATTTTCGTGACTTTCGAACTCGCCACCGAACCGACTATGCGGAAAGATTTTTCGTCAATAATTCGAAAACGAGAAATTTTAGACATGCGAAAGTGAATATAAAAACGCTTTATTTGACGTTATTTAACGTGTAGAAGCATCGGTTCGACGATCGGCGATGATCGGCGAACCGAACCGACTATGCAGAAAGTTGCTCCGGTATTTTCGTGACTTTCGAACTCGCCACCGAACCGACTATGCGGAAAGATTTTTCGTCAATAATTCGAAAACGCGACATTTTAGACATGCGAAAGTGAATATAAAAACGCTTTATTTGACGTTATTTAACGTGTAGAAGCATCGGTTCGACGATCGGCGATGATCGGCGAACCGAACCGACTATGCAGAACCTTACTCCGATACTTTCGGTACTTTCGAACTCGCCACCGAACCGACTATGCGGAAAGATTTTTCGTCAATAATTCGAAAACGCGACATTTTAGACATGCGAAAGTGAATATAAAAACGCTTTATTTGACGTTATTTAACGTGTAGAAGCATCGGTTCGACGATCGGCGATGATCGGCGAACCGAACCGACTATGCAGAACCTTACTCCGATACTTTCGGTACTTTCGAACTCGCCACCGAACCGACTATGCGGAAAGATTTTTCGTCAATAATTCGAAAACGCGAAATGTTAGACATGCGAAAGTGAATATAAAAACGCTTTATTTGACGTTATTTAACGTGTAGAAGCATCGGTTCGACGATCGGCGATGATCGGCGAACCGAACCGACTATGCAGAAAGTTGCTCCGGTATTTTCGTGACTTTCGAACTCGCCACCGAACCGACTATGCGGAAAGATTTTTCGTCAATAATTCGAAAACGCGACATTTTAGACATGCGAAAGTGAATATAAAAACGCTTTATTTGACGTTATTTAACGTGTAGAAGCATCGGTTCGACGATCGGCGATGATCGGCGAACCGAACCGACTATGCAGAACCTTACTCCGATACTTTCGGTACTTTCGAACTCGCCACCGAACCGACTATGCGGAAAGATTTTTCGTCAATAATTCGAAAACGCGACATTTTAGACATGCGAAAGTGAATATAAAAACGCTTTATTTGACGTTATTTAACGTGTAGAAGCATCGGTTCGACGATCGGCGATGATCGGCGAACCGAACCGACTATGCAGAACCTTACTCCGATACTTTCGGTACTTTCGAACTCGCCACCGAACCGACTATGCGGAAAGATTTTTCGTCAATAATTCGAAAACGCGAAATGTTAGACATGCGAAAGTGAATATAAAAACGCTTTATTTGACGTTATTTAACGTGTAGAAGCATCGGTTCGACGATCGGCGATGATCGGCGAACCGAACCGACTATGCAGAAAGTTGCTCCGGTATTTTCGTGACTTTCGAACTGGCCACCGAACCGACTATGCGGAAAGATTTTTCGTCAATAATTCGAAAACGCGACATTTTAGACATGCGAAAGTGAATATAAAAACGCTTTATTTGACGTTATTTAACGTGTAGAAGCATCGGTTCGACGATCGGCGATGATCGGCGAACCGAACCGACTATGCAGAACCTTACTCCGATACTTTCGGTACTTTCGAACTCGCCACCGAACCGACTATGCGGAAAGATTTTTCGTCAATAATTCGAAAACGAGAAATGTTAGACATGCGAAAGTGAATATAAAAACGCTTTATTTGACGTTATTTAACGTGTAGAAGCATCGGTTCGACGATCGGCGATGATCGGCGAACCGAACCGACTATGCAGAAAGTTGCTCCGGTATTTTCGTGACTTTCGAACTCTCCACCGAACCGACTATGCGGAAAGATTTTTCGTCAATATCTCGAAAACGCGAAATGTTACACATGCGAAAGTGAATATAAAAACGCTTTATTTGACGTTATTTAACGTGTAGAAGCATCGGTTCGACGATCGGCGATGATCGGCGAACCGAACCGACTATGCAGAAAGTTGCTCCGGTATTTTCGTGACTTTCGAACTCTCCACCGAACCGACTATGCGGAAAGATTTTTCGTCAATATCTCGAAAACGCGAAATGTTACACATGCGAAAGTGAATATAAAAACGCTTTATTTGACGTTATTTAACGTGTAGAAGCATCGGTTCGACGATCGGCGATGATCGGCGAACCGAACCGACTATGCAGAAAGTTGCTCCGGTATTTTCGTGACTTTCGAACTCTTCACCGAACCGACTATGCGGAACGATTTTTCGTCAATATCTCGAAAACGCGAAATATTCTATATACAAAAGTTGATGTAAAAACGCTTTATTTAACATAATTTAACGTGTAGAAGCATTGGTTCGATGATCGGTGATATTCAGGTATTTTCGGTACTTTCGAACTCTTCACCGAACCGACTATGCGGAACGATTTTTCGTCAATATCTCGAAAACGCGAAATATTCTATATACAAAAGTTGATGTAAAAACGCTTTATTTAACATAATTTAACGTGTAGAAGCATTGGTTCGATGATCGGTGATATTCAGGTATTTTCGGTACTTTCGAACTCTTCACCGAACCGACTATGCGGAACGATTTTTCGTCAATATCTCGAAAACGCGAAATATTCTATATACAAAAGTTGATGTAAAAACGCTTTATTTAACATAATTTAACGTGTAGAAGCATTGGTTCGATGATCGGTGATATTCAGGTATTTTCGGTACTTTCGAACTCTTCACCGAACCGACTATGCGGAACGATTTTTCGTCAATATCTCGAAAACGCGAAATATTCTATATACAAAAGTTGATGTAAAAACGCTTTATTTAACATAATTTAACGTGTAGAAGCATTGGTTCGATGATCGGTGATATTCAGGTATTTTCGGTACTTTCGAACTCTTCACCGAACCGACTATGCGGAACGATTTTTCGTCAATATCTCGAAAACGCGAAATATTCTATATACAAAAGTTGATGTAAAAACGCTTTATTTAACATAATTTAACGTGTAGAAGCATTGGTTCGATGATCGGTGATATTCAGGTATTTTCGGTACTTTCGAACTCTTCACCGAACCGACTATGCGGAACGATTTTTCGTCAATATCTCGAAAACGCGAAATATTCTATATACAAAAGTTGATGTAAAAACTCTTTATTTAACATAATTTAACGTGTAGAAGCATTGGTTCGATGATCGGTGACATTCAGGTATTTTCGGTACTTTCGAACCCTTCACCGAACCGACTATGCGGAACGATTTTTCGTAATTTTTTCAAAATATTAATAATAATTTGTCCACTTATATATTATATTTATGCGTGTTTTATTCCCTTTTATACGTTTCATACAAATTCACGTCGTGTTTGATCTGTTTTAATGAAAAAAAACGAAAAAAAATTTTTTTACAATAATTTTTAAAAAATTTTCATGAATTAATTGTTAAAACATGTAAAATAATGTTCCTAGCATGTTTCTGTATAATATTGAAAATCGATATTTTCGCGCTAAGTTTTACCGTACCCGAGAAATGGCACGATGAAATCGCACTTTTGCCCCGTAAGCGCCCGTGCGTAAGGACCGGCGTCGCCGACCATCCGGCCGGCCGTTCGGTATCTATAAGGAGACCGGCGGTCCGGTCGTACCAAGCGGAACAGCGTCGGGCGCGTGGCTATTCTATGACCTCGGTTGAGAAGCAGTCCACCGCTCCTCGAGCGTAACTTTACGTTGCCTCGACTGTTCGTGCTTTGGTTACGATGCAGGATTTTCTCCACACAGCATTGTCGCGGGTCGGTGTCTATGACCGAATGGCCCTTATGCGACGAACCTTTAACATGAGGCTGGTGACTCGCGTGTACCCTGGTGCGTGCGTTTACCAACAGAGCAACAACCTCCGGGACTGTCGTCGGAACTTTGAGCTTTATGCGTAGTTTTGGTCGGACAGTCCCAATTTAAATAAAAGAGTGAAAAAGTGGTGGTTGAACGGCTAGTTCGTTCTATCACCTTTGGAAGGGAGAGGAGAGAGGAGTTGTGTATTTTTCGGAATATTTATACCGAAATATTTATAGTCTTTTAATGTGTCTGCGTCTCGAACGCCTATTCTCTCGAATATCAAGAGGTGTCAGAAAAATTGCGAGAGAAAACTACTCCGATGAGAGTGTTTTCGGTACGGTGAAATTCTTTTCACATTTACGTACATCGCCAGAAAATTTTAAGAAATATATGAAATTGTAACTATGACTTTAAACACATGGTGTCAACGAATTCTGAAGTTGTGCAGCAGATTCGTATGACAAAAAACCTTACAATGTAAGGAAGCGAAGCGAAAGAGAGGAGGAGGTATTATATATCGTAACTATGACTTTAAACACATGGTGTCAACGAATTTCGTTTTAGTTTGGATGAAGAACGAAAATTCGTATGGCAAAAAAAAAAAAGTTACGCATTGAAAATTTTTAATGTAACTATGACACGAGGAGGTGGTGTGTGTAAAAGGAGAGAAAAAGGTGGATTTGTAGGACACGATATGCCTAGCGTGATATGAGCTGTACGCGCTTCAAAAGTTTAATTCGTTGTCGACCGGCATGGAACCATTGTACGCGCTTACACGAT
>CANQJN010000021.1:2650000-2655000 GCA_947623535.1 Coelioxys conoideus | reverse complement strand
GCCCGCGAAAAGAAGAGCGCCCCGAAAGTTTAACCTTACACGAGTATTAGACGAGAAGAGAAGTTTCTTCGCCCTGTATGGTTGACACAATATTTTTTTTTTTTTTTTTTATAACTGCGAGAGGCGAGCCATTACGGACCGTGTTTTTCGCCGCTCTCCCGACGTTGTCCGAAATGATTATTGTTGATTTTTTTTTTTTCTTTACGGAAAATAAAAACGGAACGGTGCGAAAAGTTACGAATATTAAACGTGTTAAAGAAGCTCTCTCGATGTGGTTAAATACACAGACACACGAGATCGAAGCTTCACCACGTTTTCAATACACACACGCACGCACAGAAAGTTTCGTTGTTGTTGCGTTGAGAGAAGCGAGACCGCGCGATCCCAAAATTGGTCCCCGGTCGTCCAGTCCTCGAAGCTCGTATTCCTCTGACAAAAAATGGTGTAGAGGACATATTTGAGCCGAAAGGCATACGGACGGACGTTAAAATCAAACCGGAGGGACCGGTCGAACGATATTTTATTTTTGGGATCGTCTTGCGAGTGTTTCGCTTCGTGTTCTCGTGATAAATTTTTTTCTGTCGAACGCAAACTGAACAGCAACCAACAACAGTTCGGAAACTTCTTGCTCCAAACACAGCGTGTCGCGTGTTTTGTTCGTTATACGCTTTACACCGTGCCAAAGAAAGAAAAATATCGACGACCTCAGAGCAGGCGAGATTACCCGCTGAATTTAAGCATATTACTAAGCGGAGGAAAAGAAACTAACTAGGATTTCCTTAGTAGCGGCGAGCGAACAGGAATGAGCCCAGCACTGAATCCCGCGGTTAACGCCGCTGGGAAATGTAGTGTTCAGGAGGATCCGTTTATCCCGAGACATCGAATTGCGTCCAAGTCCATCTTGAATGGGGCCACTTACCCATAGAGGGTGCCAGGCCCGTAGTGACCAATACGCGTTTCGGGTGGATCTCTCCTTAGAGTCGGGTTGCTTGAGAGTGCAGCCCTAAGTGGGTGGTAAACTCCATCTAAGGCTAAATATGACCACGAGACCGATAGCGAACAAGTACCGTGAGGGAAAGTTGAAAAGAACTTTGAAGAGAGAGTTCAAGAGTACGTGAAACCGTTCAGGGGTAAACCCGAGAAACCCAAAAGATCGAATGGGGAGATTCATCGTCAACGACGCCGGCTCCCGTGTTGGTGCGATAGTGCCCCGGATGGTCCCGTTTCGGCGGGTATCCTATCGTCGGTGGGCACACCACCCGCGGTGAACGTTCCGGCGAAGTAGTCGTGCACTTCTCCCCTAGTAGAACGTCGCGACCCGTTGCGTGTCGGTCTACGGCCCGAGGCGAAGACTGTCCCGTCGTCAATCGACGTTCGGTGAACAGCCCCTTGGTGTTTCCCGGCCGACTGCGCGACGGTACTCAGACGGTATAGGGCCGCAAACACAATTTTGTCGAACGCGTGTGCGTCCAGGACCGCCGCAAGCTCGTTCCAGTCTAGATACCGGATGTACGGACTATGCGCCGTACCCGGGCCTGGCGGGCTGTTAGCAGGAGGAGTCCTTGGACAGGCCAAATTTTAAATTACCGGTCGGCGACGCTATTGCTTTGGGTACTCTCGGGACCCGTCTTGAAACACGGACCAAGGAGTCTAACATGTGCGCAAGTCATTGGGATTTGATAAACCTAAAGGCGAAATGAAAGTGAAAGTCGTCCTTTGCGTCGACCAAGGGAGGATGGGCCTCGTTACGATTAGGCCTCGCACTCCCGGGGCGTCTCGTTCTCATTGCGAGAAGAGGCGCACCTAGAGCGTACACGTTGGGACCCGAAAGATGGTGAACTATGCCTGGTCAGGACGAAGTCAGGGGAAACCCTGATGGAGGTCCGTAGCGATTCTGACGTGCAAATCGATCGTCGGAACTGGGTATAGGGGCGAAAGACTAATCGAACCATCTAGTAGCTGGTTCCCTCCGAAGTTTCCCTCAGGATAGCTGGCACTCGTTCGAACGCACATAACGAGTCTCATCTGGTAAAGCGAATGATTAGAGGCCTTGGGGCCGAAACGACCTCAACCTATTCTCAAACTTTAAATGGGTGAGAACTCTGGCTTGCTTAAATCAAAATGAAGCCAAGAGACAAATTTTTTTAAATTGGATCAGAGTGCCAAGTGGGCCAATTTTGGTAAGCAGAACTGGCGCTGTGGGATGAACCAAACGCAGAGTTAAGGCGCCTAAGTCGACGCTTATGGGATACCATGAAAGGCGTTGGTTGCTTAAGACAGCAGGACGGTGGCCATGGAAGTCGGAATCCGCTAAGGAGTGTGTAACAACTCACCTGCCGAAGCAACTAGCCCTGAAAATGGATGGCGCTGAAGCGTCGCGCCTATACTCCGCCGTCAACGGCAAGTGCGCTAGGAAAGGGATTTTAAATCCCTTTCTCCATGAAGCCTTGACGAGTAGGAGGGTCGCGGCGGTGTGCGCAGAAGGGTCTGGGCGTGAGCCTGCCTGGAGCCACCGTCGGTGCAGATCTTGGTGGTAGTAGCAAATACTCCAGCGAGGCCCTGGAGGACTGACGTGGAGAAGGGTTTCGTGTGAACAGCCGTTGCACACGAGTCAGTCGATCCTAAGCCCTAAGAGAAATCTAATGTTGATGAGGTGTCCTAAAATTCACTCGTTGAACGCAAATGACAAAAACACACGTACGCTCGCACGCGCGTACGCGCGCAAAGCAAAAATTAATGAAAAAAGATCGCAGTCAAATATTACAAATTCGAACGCCTGAAAGCGATTTATTTTTCTGTTTTGCTGTCGAATTTTAAAACACGTCGAACGCAAGTCGTGTCGTATCGTTGCGTCGCTCGATGCGTCGTTGTTGTTTTTATTGAATAATAAATTTTGTGATTTGGGAGACACACACCCATCGGGCGAAAGGGAATCCGGTTCCTATTCCGGAACCCGGCAGCGGAACCGCATACCAATCGGGCCCTCGTAAGAGTGTTCGTCGGGGTAACCCAAAATGACCTGGAGACGCCGTCGGGAGATCTGGGAAGAGTTTTCTTTTCTGTATAAGCGTTCGAGTTCCCTGGAAACCTCTAGCAGGGAGATAGGGTTTGGAACGCGAAGAGCACCGCAGTTGCGGCGGTGTCTGGATCATCCCCTCGGACCTTGAAAATCCAGGAGAGGGCCACGTGGAGGTATCGCGCCGGTTCGTACCCATATCCGCAGCAGGTCTCCAAGGTGAAGAGCCTCTAGTCGATAGATTAATGTAGGTAAGGGAAGTCGGCAAATTGGATCCGTAACTTCGGAATAAGGATTGGCTCTGAGGAGCGGGGCGTGTCGGGCTTGGTCGGGAAGCTGGCGCGGCTGACGTGCCGGGCCTGGGCGAGGTGAACGGTTGGCGATCTCGTATCGCGTCCCGGGATCCGAACTCGGTCCCGTGCCTTGGCCGCCAGTGGATCTTCCTTGCTGCGAGGCTTCTTGCGACGGCTTCGGCCGTCCTTTTTGCCTCTTCGGCCGCCATTCAACGCTTAACTCAGAACTGGCACGGACTAGGGGAATCCGACTGTCTAATTAAAACAAAGCATTGCGATGGCCCTCAAGGGTGATGACGCAATGTGATTTCTGCCCAGTGCTCTGAATGTCAACGTGAAGAAATTCAATTAAGCGCGGGTAAACGGCGGGAGTAACTATGACTCTCTTAAGGGCCTGAACGCCTTTAGGGTCCTTCTGTAGAGTCTAGTTTAGCAAGCAGCCTCCTCTTCGGTGGGTCCCGCCACTAGTACCCCGCTACGTTTACGACGTATCGGGGGAAGCTAAGAGCTGCCTCTGCGTTCAACGGTCTTGGGGGCTGCCACCCCCCTCGATCGATCTTATGTCGGCCCAAAGAAAAGTAGAAAAGCCTCGGATGAAATAATAAATAATTCTACAACCGGGGGGCCCACAGGCTCCACCGGTCCGACTAACACCTCCGATGGAGCGACTCCTAGCACCTCCGAAACAGTCGAGTGCAGATATCCGACCTGCGGTCGTTCGTTCGCCAACCCTAGGGGGCGGGGTGTGCACGAGCAACGTGCCCACAAGCAATGGTACGATGAGAGACAAGTCGATAATATCGAGCCTAAGAAAGCACCGTGGAGTGCAGAAGAGCTAACCCTCCTGGCACGGCAGGAGGCGCAGCTCGTCCTTTGTGACACAAAATTTATCAACCAGGCATTGGTGCCTCTATTTCCGCATCGGACTCTTGAGTCCATCAAAGGGCAAAGAAGAAACCAAAAGTACAAAGATTGTGTGCTTCGGATCCTCAAAGAACTGGAGGAAGAAAGAGAGCAAAGGCTCCGACCGTCAGTAACGAGGGATTTACCACCTACCTCGCCAACCACAACTTTGGTCTCTTCGATAATAGAGCTGTTTGCTCAACTGAAACCGTTGACCGGCACCAGCTATCATGTGGACGATCTAGATCGAATATGCAGCCACATTGCCACCTGGCCAGTGAGCAGAGTATCAGAGGAACTTGAAATCTACCTTCTGAAAATATTCCCTCTCGTCAGTACAAAGGAACGGGCTTCCAAGAGTGTGTCGGAAAAATTTAAAACCAGACGCCAAGCTCGACGGGCGGAGTACGCCAAAACTCAGCGAGCTTGGAAGCGTGACCCTTGCAATTGCCTGCGATTGCTGTTGAAGGGCAAGTCTGAAGGCATACCACCGGCCAAAACCGATATGGTTCAATTCTGGCGCACTACTATGACTGAGGGGAGTAAAGAATCCCCGGAATGTGAAGCTAGCCAGCCAGTGATCAATGAAATATGGGACCCTGTAGTTCCGAATGAAATTGTTAAATCGTTCCCGGAACTAACAACATCTCCGGGACCCGACGGCATAACAACGCGCCAGCTGAAAGCAGTCCCCACAGATATCCTAACAAGGATATTTAACCTATTTCTACTGTGTGGGAAACTGCCAGCCCACCTCCTCAAGGCTCGTACGACCTTGATTCCGAAAA
>CANQJN010000021.1:2640000-2645000 GCA_947623535.1 Coelioxys conoideus | reverse complement strand
CGCCAGCGCGCCACCGAACCGACTATGCCGAAAATTCGGAAAGCAATACGCCGCCAGCGCGCCACCGAACCGACTATGCCGAAAATTCCCAAAGCAATACGCCGCCAGCGCGCCACCGAACCGACTATGCCGAAAATTCCCAAAGCAATACGCCGCCAGCGCGCCACCGAACCGACTATGCCGAAAATTCCCAAAGCAATACGCCGCCAGCGCGCCACCGAACCGACTATGCCGAAAATTCCCAAAGCAATACGCCGCCAGCGCGCCACCGAACCGACTATGCCGAAAATTCCCAAAGCAATACGCCGCCAGCGCGCCACCGAACCGACTATGCCGAAAATTCCCAAAGCAATACGCCGCCAGCGCGCCACCGAACCGACTATGCCGAAAATTCGGAAAGCAATACGCCGCCAGCGCGCCACCGAACCGACTATGCCGAAAATTCCCAAAGCAATACGCCGCCAGCGCGCCACCGAACCGACTATGCCGAAAATTCCCAAAGCAATACGCCGCCAGCGCGCCACCGAACCGACTATGCCGAAAATTCCCAAAGCAATACGCCGCCAGCGCGCCACCGAACCGACTATGCCGAAAATTCGGAAAGCAATACGCCGCCAGCGCGCCACCGAACCGACTATGCCGAAAATTCCCAAAGCAATACGCCGCCAGCGCGCCACCGAACCGACTATGCCGAAAATTCCCAAAGCAATACGCCGCCAGCGCGCCACCGAACCGACTATGCCGAAAATTCCCAAAGCAATACGCCGCCAGCGCGCCACCGAACCGACTATGCCGAAAATTCCCAAAGCAATACGCCGCCAGCGCGCCACCGAACCGACTATGCCGAAAATTCCCAAAGCAATACGCCGCCAGCGCGCCACCGAACCGACTATGCCGAAAATTCGGAAAGCAATACGCCGCCAGCGCGCCACCGAACCGACTATGCCGAAAATTCCCAAAGCAATACGCCGCCAGCGCGCCACCGAACCGACTATGCCGAAAATTCCCAAAGCAATACGCCGCCAGCGCGCCACCGAACCGACTATGCCGAAAATTCCCAAAGCAATACGCCGCCAGCGCGCCACCGAACCGACTATGCCGAAAATTCCCAAAGCAATACGCCGCCAGCGCGCCACCGAACCGACTATGCCGAAAGATTTTTCGTCAAAAACTCGAAAACGCGACATTTTAGACATGCGAAAGTGAATATAAAAACGCTTTATTTGACGTTATTTAACGTGTAGAAGCATCGGTTCGACGATCGGCGATGATCGGCGAACCGAACCGACTATGCAGAACCTTACTCCGATACTTTCGGTACTTTCGAACTCGCCACCGAACCGACTATGCGGAAAGATTTTTCGTCAATAATTCGAAAACGAGAAATTTTAGACATGCGAAAGTGAATATAAAAACGCTTTATTTGACGTTATTTAACGTGTAGAAGCATCGGTTCGACGATCGGCGATGATCGGCGAACCGAACCGACTATGCAGAAAGTTGCTCCGGTATTTTCGTGACTTTCGAACTCGCCACCGAACCGACTATGCGGAAAGATTTTTCGTCAATAATTCGAAAACGAGAAATTTTAGACATGCGAAAGTGAATATAAAAACGCTTTATTTGACGTTATTTAACGTGTAGAAGCATCGGTTCGACGATCGGCGATGATCGGCGAACCGAACCGACTATGCAGAAAGTTGCTCCGGTATTTTCGTGACTTTCGAACTCGCCACCGAACCGACTATGCGGAAAGATTTTTCGTCAATAATTCGAAAACGCGACATTTTAGACATGCGAAAGTGAATATAAAAACGCTTTATTTGACGTTATTTAACGTGTAGAAGCATCGGTTCGACGATCGGCGATGATCGGCGAACCGAACCGACTATGCAGAACCTTACTCCGATACTTTCGGTACTTTCGAACTCGCCACCGAACCGACTATGCGGAAAGATTTTTCGTCAATAATTCGAAAACGCGACATTTTAGACATGCGAAAGTGAATATAAAAACGCTTTATTTGACGTTATTTAACGTGTAGAAGCATCGGTTCGACGATCGGCGATGATCGGCGAACCGAACCGACTATGCAGAACCTTACTCCGATACTTTCGGTACTTTCGAACTCGCCACCGAACCGACTATGCGGAAAGATTTTTCGTCAATAATTCGAAAACGCGAAATGTTAGACATGCGAAAGTGAATATAAAAACGCTTTATTTGACGTTATTTAACGTGTAGAAGCATCGGTTCGACGATCGGCGATGATCGGCGAACCGAACCGACTATGCAGAAAGTTGCTCCGGTATTTTCGTGACTTTCGAACTCGCCACCGAACCGACTATGCGGAAAGATTTTTCGTCAATAATTCGAAAACGCGACATTTTAGACATGCGAAAGTGAATATAAAAACGCTTTATTTGACGTTATTTAACGTGTAGAAGCATCGGTTCGACGATCGGCGATGATCGGCGAACCGAACCGACTATGCAGAACCTTACTCCGATACTTTCGGTACTTTCGAACTCGCCACCGAACCGACTATGCGGAAAGATTTTTCGTCAATAATTCGAAAACGCGACATTTTAGACATGCGAAAGTGAATATAAAAACGCTTTATTTGACGTTATTTAACGTGTAGAAGCATCGGTTCGACGATCGGCGATGATCGGCGAACCGAACCGACTATGCAGAACCTTACTCCGATACTTTCGGTACTTTCGAACTCGCCACCGAACCGACTATGCGGAAAGATTTTTCGTCAATAATTCGAAAACGCGAAATGTTAGACATGCGAAAGTGAATATAAAAACGCTTTATTTGACGTTATTTAACGTGTAGAAGCATCGGTTCGACGATCGGCGATGATCGGCGAACCGAACCGACTATGCAGAAAGTTGCTCCGGTATTTTCGTGACTTTCGAACTGGCCACCGAACCGACTATGCGGAAAGATTTTTCGTCAATAATTCGAAAACGCGACATTTTAGACATGCGAAAGTGAATATAAAAACGCTTTATTTGACGTTATTTAACGTGTAGAAGCATCGGTTCGACGATCGGCGATGATCGGCGAACCGAACCGACTATGCAGAACCTTACTCCGATACTTTCGGTACTTTCGAACTCGCCACCGAACCGACTATGCGGAAAGATTTTTCGTCAATAATTCGAAAACGAGAAATGTTAGACATGCGAAAGTGAATATAAAAACGCTTTATTTGACGTTATTTAACGTGTAGAAGCATCGGTTCGACGATCGGCGATGATCGGCGAACCGAACCGACTATGCAGAAAGTTGCTCCGGTATTTTCGTGACTTTCGAACTCTCCACCGAACCGACTATGCGGAAAGATTTTTCGTCAATATCTCGAAAACGCGAAATGTTACACATGCGAAAGTGAATATAAAAACGCTTTATTTGACGTTATTTAACGTGTAGAAGCATCGGTTCGACGATCGGCGATGATCGGCGAACCGAACCGACTATGCAGAAAGTTGCTCCGGTATTTTCGTGACTTTCGAACTCTTCACCGAACCGACTATGCGGAACGATTTTTCGTCAATATCTCGAAAACGCGAAATATTCTATATACAAAAGTTGATGTAAAAACGCTTTATTTAACATAATTTAACGTGTAGAAGCATTGGTTCGATGATCGGTGATATTCAGGTATTTTCGGTACTTTCGAACTCTTCACCGAACCGACTATGCGGAACGATTTTTCGTCAATATCTCGAAAACGCGAAATATTCTATATACAAAAGTTGATGTAAAAACGCTTTATTTAACATAATTTAACGTGTAGAAGCATTGGTTCGATGATCGGTGATATTCAGGTATTTTCGGTACTTTCGAACTCTTCACCGAACCGACTATGCGGAACGATTTTTCGTCAATATCTCGAAAACGCGAAATATTCTATATACAAAAGTTGATGTAAAAACGCTTTATTTAACATAATTTAACGTGTAGAAGCATTGGTTCGATGATCGGTGATATTCAGGTATTTTCGGTACTTTCGAACTCTTCACCGAACCGACTATGCGGAACGATTTTTCGTCAATATCTCGAAAACGCGAAATATTCTATATACAAAAGTTGATGTAAAAACGCTTTATTTAACATAATTTAACGTGTAGAAGCATTGGTTCGATGATCGGTGATATTCAGGTATTTTCGGTACTTTCGAACTCTTCACCGAACCGACTATGCGGAACGATTTTTCGTCAATATCTCGAAAACGCGAAATATTCTATATACAAAAGTTGATGTAAAAACGCTTTATTTAACATAATTTAACGTGTAGAAGCATTGGTTCGATGATCGGTGATATTCAGGTATTTTCGGTACTTTCGAACTCTTCACCGAACCGACTATGCGGAACGATTTTTCGTCAATATCTCGAAAACGCGAAATATTCTATATACAAAAGTTGATGTAAAAACGCTTTATTTAACATAATTTAACGTGTAGAAGCATTGGTTCGATGATCGGTGATATTCAGGTATTTTCGGTACTTTCGAACTCTTCACCGAACCGACTATGCGGAACGATTTTTCGTCAATATCTCGAAAACGCGAAATATTCTATATACAAAAGTTGATGTAAAAACGCTTTATTTAACATAATTTAACGTGTAGAAGCATTGGTTCGATGATCGGTGATATTCAGGTATTTTCGGTACTTTCGAACTCTTCACCGAACCGACTATGCGGAACGATTTTTCGTCAATATCTCGAAAACGCGAAATATTCTATATACAAAAGTTGATGTAAAAACTCTTTATTTAACATAATTTAACGTGTAGAAGCATTGGTTCGATGATCGGTGACATTCAGGTATTTTCGGTACTTTCGAACCCTTCACCGAACCGACTATGCGGAACGATTTTTCGTAATTTTTTCAAAATATTAATAATAATTTGTCCACTTATATATTATATTTATGCGTGTTTTATTCCCTTTTATACGTTTCATACAAATTCACGTCGTGTT
>CANQJN010000021.1:2502500-2635000 GCA_947623535.1 Coelioxys conoideus | reverse complement strand
GGAAATGTGTAAAATCGAAACCGCTCGAACATGAGTCGCCGTTTCACGAGAAAAGTTATTAGTGTCTTCGCCTGTTTACAACGGACGATATGGTGTGTGCGTATCGTTTACGGACCGGCTGCGAAGCGACGATGGCGTGTCTCCGTGACCAAATTATTATTTGTCACAGTGTGTAAGACCGATCGACGCCGGCCGCGAGTCCGTGACGATATATGTACACTACCAAGACGTCGCAACGAGAAACAGCGAACGGAAGACCAGAATAACTACTCTGTTTCGCCCGACTCGCGTGTTTCGTTTACCTTTCCATGGTTTTTGAATGACTTTATCACCCATAGTGTTTAATAATTACATTATACCGTACGAAGAGAAACGTGCCACTGGGCGTTTCATCGGCGGTTGTTTGTGGTGTTAAAAATCTGCCCACGGACGTTATCGTGTCGCCTATGATGAATATCAGACCGATTAAATCGGCGTCGTTAGCTCGGGTAAATTTTTGAACAGAGCTGCGGCGGGGCGACGTCCGAATACCGATACTCCGTCGTGCGCTGGACCGTGAGTTAGTATTCTTTGGACAATCGAATAAATGTATATATATATATAATCAGTTTGTGAAAGAATACAATACTGGTTTTTAGACGCTGAGTATAAATCCAACCAAAAATTTTATACGATTACCCTGAACGGTGGATCACTTGGCTCGTGGGTCGATGAAGAACGCAGCTAATTGCGCGTCAACGTGTGAACTGCAGGACACATGAACATCGACATTTCGAACGCACATTGCGGTCCACGGATACAATTCCTGGACCACGCCTGGCTGAGGGTCGTTTATACAACGAAAGACTGCTTGCGTTTGCCTGGTAGCAGCAAAATGTTTCTCTTCAAACAATTTTTGTCGTCACCGCCGTCGTTCGACCTAGACGAATAAATAAAACTTGAACGCAAAAGACAGGTCGAACGTTTCGGAGCGGGACGATGGTCGAACGCGAGAGAGAAAAAACTTGCGAAACCAGCGCGACGTACGAGCGATCGTTGGACATTTCGTCGGCGTTTGAAGCGGTGAGGTTAAAAAGACACGGCTCCCGTAGCCCTCTTCGCATGATAAAATTAAAAAAAAACAAAGTGTTTTACAGGCGTCAAAGGAGAACAATCGTCTCGAGAAATCCGTGTATTTAGGGTATATCGGCGAAAGCGCTTTTCGTACGCGGCTTGCGTGAGTCTGTAATAAAATAGAAATTACGACCGCCCGCGAAAAGAAGAGCGCCCCGAAAGTTTAACCTTACACGAGTATTAGACGAGAAGAGAAGTTTCTTCGCCCTGTATGGTTGACACAATATTTTTTTTTTTTTTTTTTATAACTGCGAGAGGCGAGCCATTACGGACCGTGTTTTTCGCCGCTCTCCCGACGTTGTCCGAAATGATTATTGTTGATTTTTTTTTTTTTCTTTACGGAAAATAAAAACGGAACGGTGCGAAAAGTTACGAATATTAAACGTGTTAAAGAAGCTCTCTCGATGTGGTTAAATACACAGACACACGAGATCGAAGCTTCACCACGTTTTCAATACACACACGCACGCACAGAAAGTTTCGTTGTTGTTGCGTTGAGAGAAGCGAGACCGCGCGATCCCAAAATTGGTCCCCGGTCGTCCAGTCCTCGAAGCTCGTATTCCTCTGACAAAAAATGGTGTAGAGGACATATTTGAGCCGAAAGGCATACGGACGGACGTTAAAATCAAACCGGAGGGACCGGTCGAACGATATTTTATTTTTGGGATCGTCTTGCGAGTGTTTCGCTTCGTGTTCTCGTGATAAATTTTTTTCTGTCGAACGCAAACTGAACAGCAACCAACAACAGTTCGGAAACTTCTTGCTCCAAACACAGCGTGTCGCGTGTTTTGTTCGTTATACGCTTTACACCGTGCCAAAGAAAGAAAAATATCGACGACCTCAGAGCAGGCGAGATTACCCGCTGAATTTAAGCATATTACTAAGCGGAGGAAAAGAAACTAACTAGGATTTCCTTAGTAGCGGCGAGCGAACAGGAATGAGCCCAGCACTGAATCCCGCGGTTAACGCCGCTGGGAAATGTAGTGTTCAGGAGGATCCGTTTATCCCGAGACATCGAATTGCGTCCAAGTCCATCTTGAATGGGGCCACTTACCCATAGAGGGTGCCAGGCCCGTAGTGACCAATACGCGTTTCGGGTGGATCTCTCCTTAGAGTCGGGTTGCTTGAGAGTGCAGCCCTAAGTGGGTGGTAAACTCCATCTAAGGCTAAATATGACCACGAGACCGATAGCGAACAAGTACCGTGAGGGAAAGTTGAAAAGAACTTTGAAGAGAGAGTTCAAGAGTACGTGAAACCGTTCAGGGGTAAACCCGAGAAACCCAAAAGATCGAATGGGGAGATTCATCGTCAACGACGCCGGCTCCCGTGTTGGTGCGATAGTGCCCCGGATGGTCCCGTTTCGGCGGGTATCCTATCGTCGGTGGGCACACCACCCGCGGTGAACGTTCCGGCGAAGTAGTCGTGCACTTCTCCCCTAGTAGAACGTCGCGACCCGTTGCGTGTCGGTCTACGGCCCGAGGCGAAGACTGTCCCGTCGTCAATCGACGTTCGGTGAACAGCCCCTTGGTGTTTCCCGGCCGACTGCGCGACGGTACTCAGACGGTATAGGGCCGCAAACACAATTTTGTCGAACGCGTGTGCGTCCAGGACCGCCGCAAGCTCGTTCCAGTCTAGATACCGGATGTACGGACTATGCGCCGTACCCGGGCCTGGCGGGCTGTTAGCAGGAGGAGTCCTTGGACAGGCCAAATTTTAAATTACCGGTCGGCGACGCTATTGCTTTGGGTACTCTCGGGACCCGTCTTGAAACACGGACCAAGGAGTCTAACATGTGCGCAAGTCATTGGGATTTGATAAACCTAAAGGCGAAATGAAAGTGAAAGTCGTCCTTTGCGTCGACCAAGGGAGGATGGGCCTCGTTACGATTAGGCCTCGCACTCCCGGGGCGTCTCGTTCTCATTGCGAGAAGAGGCGCACCTAGAGCGTACACGTTGGGACCCGAAAGATGGTGAACTATGCCTGGTCAGGACGAAGTCAGGGGAAACCCTGATGGAGGTCCGTAGCGATTCTGACGTGCAAATCGATCGTCGGAACTGGGTATAGGGGCGAAAGACTAATCGAACCATCTAGTAGCTGGTTCCCTCCGAAGTTTCCCTCAGGATAGCTGGCACTCGTTCGAACGCACATAACGAGTCTCATCTGGTAAAGCGAATGATTAGAGGCCTTGGGGCCGAAACGACCTCAACCTATTCTCAAACTTTAAATGGGTGAGAACTCTGGCTTGCTTAAATCAAAATGAAGCCAAGAGACAAATTTTTTTAAATTGGATCAGAGTGCCAAGTGGGCCAATTTTGGTAAGCAGAACTGGCGCTGTGGGATGAACCAAACGCAGAGTTAAGGCGCCTAAGTCGACGCTTATGGGATACCATGAAAGGCGTTGGTTGCTTAAGACAGCAGGACGGTGGCCATGGAAGTCGGAATCCGCTAAGGAGTGTGTAACAACTCACCTGCCGAAGCAACTAGCCCTGAAAATGGATGGCGCTGAAGCGTCGCGCCTATACTCCGCCGTCAACGGCAAGTGCGCTAGGAAAGGGATTTTAAATCCCTTTCTCCATGAAGCCTTGACGAGTAGGAGGGTCGCGGCGGTGTGCGCAGAAGGGTCTGGGCGTGAGCCTGCCTGGAGCCACCGTCGGTGCAGATCTTGGTGGTAGTAGCAAATACTCCAGCGAGGCCCTGGAGGACTGACGTGGAGAAGGGTTTCGTGTGAACAGCCGTTGCACACGAGTCAGTCGATCCTAAGCCCTAAGAGAAATCTAATGTTGATGAGGTGTCCTAAAATTCACTCGTTGAACGCAAATGACAAAAACACACGTACGCTCGCACGCGCGTACGCGCGCAAAGCAAAAATTAATGAAAAAAGATCGCAGTCAAATATTACAAACTCGAACGCCTGAAAGCGATTTATTTTTTTCTGTTTTGCTGTCGAATTTTAAAACACGTCGAACGCAAGTCGTGTCGTATCGTTGCGTCGCTCGATGCGTCGTTGTTGTTTTTATTGAATAATAAATTTTGTGATTTGGGAGACACACACCCATCGGGCGAAAGGGAATCCGGTTCCTATTCCGGAACCCGGCAGCGGAACCGCATACCAATCGGGCCCTCGTAAGAGTGTTCGTCGGGGTAACCCAAAATGACCTGGAGACGCCGTCGGGAGATCTGGGAAGAGTTTTCTTTTCTGTATAAGCGTTCGAGTTCCCTGGAAACCTCTAGCAGGGAGATAGGGTTTGGAACGCGAAGAGCACCGCAGTTGCGGCGGTGTCTGGATCATCCCCTCGGACCTTGAAAATCCAGGAGAGGGCCACGTGGAGGTATCGCGCCGGTTCGTACCCATATCCGCAGCAGGTCTCCAAGGTGAAGAGCCTCTAGTCGATAGATTAATGTAGGTAAGGGAAGTCGGCAAATTGGATCCGTAACTTCGGAATAAGGATTGGCTCTGAGGAGCGGGGCGTGTCGGGCTTGGTCGGGAAGCTGGCGCGGCTGACGTGCCGGGCCTGGGCGAGGTGAACGGTTGGCGATCTCGTATCGCGTCCCGGGATCCGAACTCGGTCCCGTGCCTTGGCCGCCAGTGGATCTTCCTTGCTGCGAGGCTTCTTGCGACGGCTTCGGCCGTCCTTTTTGCCTCTTCGGCCGCCATTCAACGCTTAACTCAGAACTGGCACGGACTAGGGGAATCCGACTGTCTAATTAAAACAAAGCATTGCGATGGCCCTCAAGGGTGATGACGCAATGTGATTTCTGCCCAGTGCTCTGAATGTCAACGTGAAGAAATTCAATTAAGCGCGGGTAAACGGCGGGAGTAACTATGACTCTCTTAAGGACGGTCTAGACGTGTCGAAATGTGCTCCGTGTTTAAGTCGATATTAAGGTGGTCAAAAGTGCGATTTTCAATAAAAATTTAGTATTAAAGTAAAGAGAAAACAAAACTGAACATAATAAGAAACAAGTGCTTGTTAGATCGAGTGTATATGAACTAAAAACTGTGAATTATGTAATATGGTGAGTCAATGAGCACGTGCTAACGGGCCAAACTTTGATGGATGATAAATGCAAAAAAAAACAATGAACTCTGTGGGTTACTATATAGAACTGTGATCGCTGAATTTTTCTGAACCGAGTGATATATGTGTGGTGAAAAAGAATCAGTCAGAAAAGCGGTAATAAAGGTTTTATTAAACAAAAGAAAACGT
Organism: Coelioxys conoideus; assembly: GCA_947623535.1. Lineage (NCBI taxonomy): Eukaryota > Metazoa > Arthropoda > Insecta > Hymenoptera > Megachilidae > Coelioxys > Coelioxys conoideus. The sequence goes on along the minus strand of CANQJN010000021.1, from coordinate 2,629,679 downwards.
GGCCGGAAGCAGCCATATTGCCGTGATCGTCAGGGCTGTATCAAGAAAGAGCGCTTCAAAGGGCATGCTGAGTACCGTAATATAAAGGCGACTAGAGGGACCCAGGAAATTTAGAAATTTTATAAACGATTTTTGTTTAAACTTTTATCATTTTTCCGTTTAAGACTCCATTAAATAGTGTATGTTAGTGCTAATTTAATGACATTTTATCAAGCGGTTTCAGAGTATTAATTAATTAAAACTACGAAGTGGAGAGGCACTTGATTCCAAAAGACACTGCTAGATGGCGCCACTATAGTTCCCAGAAAATCCGACAGATGGCAGCACTACACTTAACAACTAACAGGGTGTCCTAAAAATAGGAATAAGGAACGTACTTCAATAATTATATATATAGAACAATATTAAACTAGTTTTATGTACATTATAAGTGTAAATACTAATGGTGAATCTGTTCTAGATAACAAAGTACCGGAGAAAACAATAAAATAACAAGGAGAAATACTTATCCTAAGTAGTCTGAGTGGTCCACTTGGATGACAAGGCTGCTTATCCCTATATACCGGGCGTCCCAAAAATAAGGATTGAAGAGTGTTACTCTTATGCTAATATACTACCTACACAAAGATATAATTAGAAGAAATACTTATCTTGCATTACCCCAACAATCCTCCTGGATGATAGGGCTGCCTGTAGATACATACTGGGTGTCCTGAAAACAGAGATTAAGGAACGTCATTTGTATATTAATAATTAAGAAAAAAAAAAAAAAGAATATTAAATTTTAAACATAAAATTACTTCCTTACATGCCAAGATAGAATAAAAACAATTAAAATTAGTCAATAAGCAATAGATATAAGTTAAGAACATAGTAATAAGTATATTGAGTTCTATATACCTAATATTAATTATATTTATCGTTGTGAATAGGATAGAGAACCTGTAAGAGTATAAATACTTACCTAAATGGCGCAACCGGGGACAGCTATGACCCCCGTCAAGGGCAAAAAGAGAAGAGCGCTCTCATCCCCTGGAATTCCGACTTCTAGCAGCTCCGATGACTCTCCAATGGGACCTGAAAGAAAGAAAACTGAATTACCTATAGATCTACAATACTTTAATATGATAGAATTAGATATAAAAGGACATTTATATAACGTAAAAGTCTCAATCCCGTCTAAAGAGCCAGCAAAACGTACGCAGGCGGTAGAAGATGCGGTGAGCTACCTCTATCAAGCATACAACAAGGTAACAAGAGCATACGTTGAGTTAGCCACAAGATTTAGCGAAATCGAGGAGATGAGAAAGGAATGTATGGAACAGCTACAAAAGGAAAACACTAAAACTGTACCGGAAGTATTTGATGAAGACATGAATACAAGGATGCAGGAGTTGAAAAAAGCAATAATACAGGAGGTTACACAAGTGGTGAAAGAGGAAATGAGGACTACAGCTAGGGAATGTATTCCTATAACGAGCCAGGGCGTAACCGAGCCGGCCAAATCTTATGCTACGATAGCGAAGAAGGGAATAGCTATCAAAACAAGAACGGGTGAAGCGCACGTAAAACCAAATGAGTATATAGAATTTCTAATTATTCCATTAGATAATAACCCGAAAGGTTACAAGAACGCCGTGGAAATTAAGAAAGCTCTTAAAGATCAAATAAACCCGATAGAATTTAACTTGAGAGTAAATCATTTAATAACATTGAATTCGCTTGCAGTTAGGATATTAGCGAAAACTGTAGACTTAGATAAATTGAATGACTCGAAACAATTAAAGAATATAGGGCTAAAAGTAAAAGGCAAGGAAAAACTAAGACCAAGATTACTAATAAGAGACTTTCCAACTAACATCGCTTTCGAAGAAGCTACTAAAATTATAGCAGAAGCAATAGGCTGTGAAAATAATAAAAAAGAAATTAGAATACTTACCGAATTTACAAACAAAGATAAAAGATATAAGAATATTATAATAGAAGTTACGCCACAAATTAGAATCAAATTACTGTCGCATGGTAGATTATATATAAATTACGAGTCATGTAGAGTGGAAGATTATATTAGAGCTTTCCAGTGCTATAAGTGCCTGAAGTTTAACCACATGGCGAAGAATTGTACAGCAGCTACCCCTATATGTGGTCACTGTGCTGAAGGACATGATTCCAGAGATTGTAAACAAAAAGAAAACAATAAATGTATTAACTGTGATAGGCATGGAATAGTGGACAATAAGCATTCAGCATTAGATTTTAGACGATGTACAATACAAATTAGAAAAATGAACGACTTAGCACGGAGCATAGAATATGAAACACCCTAGACGGAGAGCCATGGGAACAATGGGCTTAGGGGGGGGCTCGACAACCTGCCGGGGCCTATACAGGTTCCCCCAAGCTCTGTACTCACGATAACCGGCCGCAGTATAACATCTAGCGATACTCAAATAAGAGGTCAACCTGCTCCGAATCGAGCAACATCCACTGATAACATAATACAAAACAATAATACAACAAATGGAGGTATCACAATACCACCAGTCAGTGGAGCAACGCGATCCCAATCCCCCCCCTCTCAATTGTTGGGTAGTTCTAATCGAACGAACACGATGCAATTATTTTCTTGTGAACATTGTGGTAAGGGCTTTAACTCCTACAGAGGCCTGGGAGTACATAAGGCATCAGCACATAAGGAAGAAGCAAACCGAACCATAGATACAACCAGAAAAAGACCTAGATGGCATCCAGAAGATATAATGAGGATAGTAGCCGCTGAAATAGCAGCACCGACAGAAGTTAAAAATAAAATTAATGAATACTTACATAGTACGATAAAACTTTTTCCCCTAAGATCTTCTGAAGCAATCAAATCACTACGTAAAACCGCGAAATATAAAGAAGCTCTTCATACGATGGCCGTTAACCTACAAGAAAACAACAATAATAATACTAATATACAGCAGTTAGAACAGCAACAACAAATAGAACAATTAGATACTTACCCGACAACAATAATGCCTAACTCCGTACCACAGCAACCTGAAAATAATATTGAAAATTATACTTACCATACCAGGCTTATTGATTCTGCAGACCAAACACGACCCTCCAGCTCTGGAACAGAAGATACTAATAATATAATTGATGCACATAACATTGAAACAAGAACAGAACAATTAAATGGTTTACTTACCGTAGAAAGTCGCAACACAGTACCATGGGAAACAGAAGCCTTGCAATATTTAAGGTCCTCAGCTTGTGAAGATCCAGCGAAGTACATCCTTGGACACGCAGTTGAAGATGTCAGGCAGGGCCGAGATCCTACTCCGAACCTCTTGCACTGGAACAAGGCTAACTTTACAGCACCTGCAAAAAGAAAAAACACCAATACTCAAGCCCATAAAACAATAAGTCAAATATCCAATAAAAACAAAAGGAAGATACAATATGCCAAAACGCAGGAATCCTGGAGAAGAAATATAACCAAAACAGCAAATAGTATACTGGATGAAGAACAAGAGAACACTAATCAATTATTATTGGAGGAACTAGAACCCTACTGGAGAAATATATTTGAAACTGTAAACAACATCACAAATGAAAACGAATACGAAAGGGTTAACTTAGACAATAGCAATCAATGCAGCTTAACTCCTATCACAATTAGAGAAGTAATAAAATACAAACCTAAGACTGACTCAGCTAGTGGTGCGGATGGTCTATTACCAAAGACATGGGTAAATAAGGTTCCAAACACAATAAAAACAATAATAATGAACATAATACTTTTTTCAGCCAAAATTCCACCTGACTGGTCTAGAGCCAAGACGATTCTATTGCCTAAAAACGAAGAAAAATCAATTCCAGCTAATTACAGACCAATATCTATATCTTCAATAATTATGAGACACTACCACAAAATTATAGCAAATAGAATTTATAATGCCTTCAAACCAGATGACAAACAAAGAGGATTCATCAGAGCTGACGGGATTGCGGAGATTTCGTATACTTTGACAGCTATTTTAGATGAAGCCTGGAATAAAAAGAAGCAATTGCATATGGCATTCCTGGATATCAAAAAGGCGTTCGATTCAGTAGCACATGATTCCATAATTAAGACAGTGAATAGCAAAAAGATACCAACCAAATTGAAAGACTACATCAAACAACTATACCTAAATTCTGAATTATACATTGAAAAGAACGGCAAGAAAACAGAATTAATTTATCCTCGAAAAGGGGTGAGACAGGGGGACCCTCTCTCATCGATTATATTTAATGCAATAATGGATCAAATAATTAACAGCTTACCAGATGAAATAGGCTTTAAAATTGCGAATATAATAATTAACGCTCTAGCCTTCGCAGATGACCTTGTCTTAATAGCTGGAACAAAAGAAGGTCTCCAATCTTTGATAAATCAAGTAACAAAGAAGATGTCAGAACACGGACTGGAACCCGCTCCACATAAATGCAAATGTGTATCTCTGATTCCATCTGGTAAAGAAAAAAAGATCAAGGTCATTGAAGATACATTATTTACCATCGGTAATGTACAACTACCACAAGTTAAGTTATTAAATACATGGAAACATTTGGGAGTTACATTTTCACCACGTGGGCCTATAAAACAAAAAGTTGAAATAGAAAAATACCTTGAAAGAATAACTAAAGCGCCGCTAAAACCTCAACAAAGAATTTTAATTTTGAGAACTTACCTGACTTCTAGATTTTTACATACGTTAGTTTTAGGTAGAATAAATTATACAGAATTGAAAAGAATAGATAGAATAATTAGAAAGTATATAAGAAAATGGATGTTTCTCCCAAATGATGTTCCGATAGCGTATTTTTATGCCAAAATTAAGGAAGGTGGATTAGGAATAACTTCATTCTATACGAAAATTCCAAACTTAATAGTTAGAAGGATCGACAAATTGAAAAATTCGACATACAATGTAGCAAGACAAATTTATAATAGTGACAGCATGAAGAAGAAATATAGATGGGCAAAAATTCACAGCGAAGAAGACTCGAAATGGGCTACTAAGCTACACCGACAAGTTGATGGTCATGAATTACGAGAATCTGCTAACGTAGAAGCATCGTATAGCTGGGTTATTGATGAACGAGTCTCAATACCAGCAAGAGACTGGATAAAATATCACGCAGTAAGGATTAACGCATTACCATCACTAATAAGAACGACACGAGGAAACAGAAGAGTATTACAAAACAGCTTATGCCGAGCAGGCTGCATGACAGCAGAAACCACAACGCACATAATACAGCAATGTCATAGAACGCATGGTGGACGAATAATGAGGCATGACAACATAGCAAAGAAATTAACAACATGTCTAAATACGAAAGGATTTCAGGTAATGGAACAACCGAGGATTCCGACTACTGAGGGAATACGGAAACCAGACATTGTGGCTGTGAAAGAAGAAAAAGCAGCAATAATTGATATACAAATAGTCTCAGGATATAGGAATTTGAACGAAGCTCATAATAAGAAAAAGAACTATTACGCTAATAATCAAGACATAAAAAGGTATTTATCAAATTTAACTAACATTAATTCTAACCGAATAACTTTTTCAACAGCCACAATATCTTGGAGAGGAATATGGTCTAGTCAATCCTATAATTACTTAAAAGAACTGAAAAAAAAAAGAAAAAAGAAGAGAAAACAAGGAGAAAATAAAAAAGAAAAAAGAAAAAAAAAAAAAAAAAAAGAGAATCTTAATCTTACCTGAATACGGATGATCCACCAGTGGCCACTCAGGAGATGATATCCTACTAGTGCGAAACCTGAAAAAGAAAAAAAAAAAAAAACAACAATTATATACCAATATATTACATACTTACCGGTATGACACTTACCGCATAAAATAATTACCGCAGAAAAAAAAAAAAAAAAAAAAAAAAAAAAAACAAAAAGATATATTACTGTGTAGATACTACCCACCAATTATATTTGTACAAATAGTCCTGATATATATCATGTAAACTTACCCGCTATCAATTGTATTTGCGTTTTATTAATTTCTCTATCCCTTGTACACTACATTATTTACGTTTATACACGAGATTATCATTCCTTTTAGTTTTATTTTCTTTCTTTTTCTTATATAAAAATAGGTAATTGTATCCCCCCGTTATATGCGCATATCAATTATTGTAACCGTCTCCATGCGGAATCATGGATAATAAGTTTATGATAATAAACTATGTTACTAGCCAAATGCCTCGTCATCTAATTAGTGACGCGCATGAATGGATTAACGAGATTCCCAAACCTGTCCCTATCTGGGGCCCTTGGGCAGACCACAGTCTCAAGGGCCATAAAACTGTCGCGCAGGACGGCGCACGATCCCAGGAATCTGGGCAAAGAGCGATCTCCGACAGTAGGAAGATGTGGTATGAGTTTCGACTCGATCCCCAGGGTTGGCGTGACGGGGCCGTCGCTTGAGGTGTCGGGGTTTAGCCCTAGTATCCGAGACGAGATCCTGGAGACCACGCACCGCCAACCCTAAAAAGCCACCTACGGAGCTACCCAATCCCGGATCCCCGGGTAACCGATGCCATTGGTGTGCAGACTTGCGTGGAAGAGGTGACTCGTATGAGCTCTCGATTGGTTGAGTGCACGGCCGTCGTTTGAGGTGTCGGGCGGATGGACCTAGTCCAGCCTAGTATCCGAGACGAGTCCGTGATGCAGACAACACGACTCTTGACCCTTGAAAACTGCTACTACGGAGCTGCCCAATCTCAGGTTTCTGAGTAACGGATGCCACTAGCGGTATTAGAAGTGTTGTACAGGAAACCCGCCCTTCGGGGCCACGCCCTGGCGTATGACCTGTTAAACGTGGCTCGTAGTTCTTTTCTCGCCAACACAGGGACTGAGGGTGGTGTGAAAGCCCCACCGGGTTCGCAAGGGCCCGGTGTCATGCCTATATGGAGTTGGACTCTCAGGGGCTTTGGAAACGAGGTCTGAAAGAGGGGTGATCGTTGCATATACCCGTTCGGGTGAGGAGGCACGTCCGCGTCCCATCTACGGTGGGCCGGACACAGAATAAAGAATAAAACCTGTCCCTATCTACTTTCTAGCGAAACCACTGCCAAGGGAACGGGCTTGGAAAAATTAGCGGGGAAAGAAGACCCTGTTGAGCTTGACTCTAGTCTGGCACTGTAAGGAGACATGAGAGGTGTAGCATAAGTGGGAGATGTCATGTCGCCGGTGAAATACCACTACTTTCATAGTTTCTTTACTTACTCGGTAAGGCGGAACGCGTGCACCGTGGTTTCGACCCGGTTGTCACGGAATTCTAGAACCAAGCGTTAAAGTGGCGTCTAGAACCGGAATTAAAAATTTTATTAGCTGTTTTTAAAATTATGTGTCACTTCACAATAATTCTAATACTAATAAATTCATTTCTCAATTAACAACAAATCCATTATGCCAAGGTAAGATTTTATTGGTTACATTAAAAATTATGCATTACGTCAAATTAACTTTCATACTAATAAATAAAATTTAATAAATACGTACAAATTCTGTAAGGGATTTAAAATTTTATTAGCTGTTTCCAAAATTATGTGTTACTATACATTAATGCTAATACTAATGAATCCGTTTCACTATAACCAACAAATCCTTTATGCCAAGGTAAGATTTTATTGGTTACATTAAAAATTATGACATTGCGTCAAATTAACTTTGATACTCATAATTAAAATTTAATAAATACCTACAAATTCTGTAAGGGAATTAAAAATTTTATTAGCTGTTTTAAAAATTATGTGTCACTTCACAATAATCCTATAACTAATAACTACATTTCACAAATACCTACAAATCTTTTATGCGAAGGTAAGATTTTATTGGTTACTTTCAAAATTATGCATTATGTAAAATTAACTTTGATACTAATAAATAAAATTTAATAAATACCTACAAATTCTGTAAGGGAATTTAAAATTTTATTAGCTGTTTTTAAAATTATGTGTCACTTCACAATAATTCTAGTACGAAAAAATCCATTTCACAATTAACAACAAATCCATTATGCCGAGGTAAAATTTTATTGGTTACATTAAAAATTATGTATTAAGTCAAATTAACTTTGACACTAATAAATAAAATTTAATAAATACCTACAATTTCTGTAAGGCAATTAAGAATTTTATTAGCTGTTTTAAAAATTATGTGTCACTTCACAATAATTCTAATACTAATAAATCCATTTCACAAATACCTACAAATCTTTTATGCGAAGGTCAGATTTTATTGGTTACTTTCAAAATTATGCATTATGTAAAATTAACTTTGATACTAATAAATAAAATTTAATAAATACCTACAAATTCTGTAAGGGAATTAGAACTTTTATTAGCTGTTTTAAAAATTATGTGTTACTACACATTAATTCTAATACTAATGAATCCATTTCACAATTAACAACAAATCCTTTATGCCAAGGTAAGATTTTATTTGTTACTTTAAAAATTATGCATTACGTCAAATTAACTTTGATACTAATAAATAAAATTTAATAAATACCTACAAATTCTGTATGGGAATTTAAAATTTTATTAGATGTTTTAAAAATTATGTGTTACTGTACATTAATTCTAATACTAATGAATCCATTTCACAATGAACAACAAATTCTTTATGCCAAGGTAAGATTTTATTGGTTACTTTCAAAATTATGCATTACGTCAAATTAACTTTGATACTAATAAGCAAATTTCATTAATACCTACAAATTCTGTAAGGGAATTAAAAATTTTATTAGCTGTTTTAAAAATTATGTGTCACTTCACAATAATCCTATAACTAATAACTACATTTCACAAATACCTACAAATCTTTTATGCGAAGGTAAGATTTTATTGGTTACTTTCAAAATTATGCATTATGTAAAATTAACTTTGATACTAATAAATAAAATTTAATAAATACCTACAAATTCTGTAAGGGAATTTAAAATTTTATTAGCTGTTTTAAAAATTATGTGTCACTTCACAATAATTCTAATACTAATAAATCCATTTCACAAATACCTACAAATCTTTTATGCGAAGGTCAGATTTTATTGGTTACTTTCAAAATTATGCATTATGTAAAATTAACTTTGATACTAATAAATAAAATTTAATAAATACCTACAAATTCTGTAAGGGAATTAGAACTTTTATTAGCTGTTTTAAAAATTATGTGTTACTACACATTAATTCTAATACTAATGAATCCATTTCACAATTAACAACAAATCCTTTATGCCAAGGTAAGATTTTATTTGTTACTTTAAAAATTATGCATTACGTCAAATTAACTTTGATACTAATAAATAAAATTTAATAAATACCTACAAATTCTGTAAGGGAATTAGAACTTTTATTAACTGTTTTAAAAATTATGTGTTACTACACATTAATTCTAATACTAATGAATCCATTTCACAATTAACAACAAATCCTTTATGCCAAGGTAAGATTTTATTTGTTACTTTAAAAATTATGCATTACCTCAAATTAACTTTGATACTAATAAGCAAATTTCATTAATGCCTACAAATTCTGTAAGGGATTTAAAATTTTATTAGCTGTTTTAAAAATTATGTGTTACTATACAATAATTCTAATACTAATGAATCCATTTCACAATTAAAAACAAATTCATTATGCCAAGGTAAGATTTTATTGGTTACTTTAAAAATTATGCATTACGTCAAATTAACTTTGATACTAATAAGCAAATTTCATTAATACCTACAAATTCTGTAAGGGAATTAAAAATTTTATTAGCTGTTTTAAAAATTATGTGTCACTTCACAATAATCCTATAACTAATAACTACATTTCACAAATACCTACAAATCTTTTATGCGAAGGTAAGATTTTATTGGTTACTTTCAAAATTATGCATTATGTAAAATTAACTTTGATACTAATAAATAAAATTTAATAAATACCTACAAATTCTGTAAGGGAATTTAAAATTTTATTAGCTGTTTTTAAAATTATGTGTCACTTCACAATAATTCTAGTACGAAAAAATCCATTTCACAATTAACAACAAATCCATTATGCCGAGGTAAAATTTTATTGGTTACATTAAAAATTATGTATTAAGTCAAATTAACTTTGACACTAATAAATAAAATTTAATAAATACCTACAATTTCTGTAAGGCAATTAAGAATTTTATTAGCTGTTTTAAAAATTATGTGTCACTTCACAATAATTCTAATACTAATAAATCCATTTCACAAATACCTACAAATCTTTTATGCGAAGGTCAGATTTTATTGGTTACTTTCAAAATTATGCATTATGTAAAATTAACTTTGATACTAATAAATAAAATTTAATAAATACCTACAAATTCTGTAAGGGAATTAGAACTTTTATTAGCTGTTTTAAAAATTATGTGTTACTACACATTAATTCTAATACTAATGAATCCATTTCACAATTAACAACAAATCCTTTATGCCAAGGTAAGATTTTATTTGTTACTTTAAAAATTATGCATTACGTCAAATTAACTTTGATACTAATAAATAAAATTTAATAAATACCTACAAATTCTGTAAGGGAATTAGAACTTTTATTAACTGTTTTAAAAATTATGTGTTACTACACATTAATTCTAATACTAATGAATCCATTTCACAATTAACAACAAATCCTTTATGCCAAGGTAAGATTTTATTTGTTACTTTAAAAATTATGCATTACCTCAAATTAACTTTGATACTAATAAGCAAATTTCATTAATGCCTACAAATTCTGTAAGGGAATTAAAAATTTTATTAGCTGTTTTTAAAATTATGTGTCACTTCACAATAATTCTAATACTAATAAATTCATTTCTCAATTAACAACAAATCCATTATGCCAAGGTAAGATTTTATTGGTTACATTAAAAATTTTGTATTAAGTCAAATTAACTTTGATACTAATAAATAAAATTTAAGAAATACGTACAAATTCTGTAAGGGATTTAAAATTTTATTAGCTGTTTTAAAAATTATGTGTTACTATACAATAATTCTAATACTAATGAATCCATTTCACAATTAAAAACAAATTCATTATGCCAAGGTAAGATTTTATTGGTTACTTTAAAAATTATGCATTACGTCAAATTAACTTTGATACTAATAAGCAAATTTCATTAATGCCTACAAATTCTGTAAGGTGTTGTGCCCCCTCGAGGAACACTGCTGTATGTAGGATATGGTTCGGGAGCGTTAAAGAACTGGACTTCACCGGCTGACGAGTATCAACAAGAAAAGACTTTATTTGACAAGCGTGTAACTCAATATCTTACGAACTCTGCGCCTTGGCGGTGTGTCGCCTTTTATATTATTCACAATTGGGGTTTTGATAAGGTTCGACGTACTTTTGGTGCTGACGATGGTGTCCTACTAATCGGAGCTGACGATGTCCATTCCGTAGTTATTTCATAATGACCTGAATATCGTCGCTGTGTGCAACTCTTGTTGCAAACGGGATGCAACAAAGGGAATTAAAAATTTTATTAGCTGTTTTAAAAACTATGTGTCAGTTCACAATAATTCTAATACTAATAAATCCATTTCACAATTAACAACAAATCCATTTTGCCAAGGTAAGATTTTATTGGTTACATTAAAAATTATGCATTAAGTCAAATTAACTTTGATACTAATAAATAAAATTAAATAAATACCTACAAATTCTGTAAGGGAATTAAAAATTTTATTAGCTGTTTTAAAAATTATATGTCACTTCACAATAATTCTAAAACTAATAAATCCATTTCACAATTAACAACAAATCCATTATGCCAAGGTAAGATTTTATTGGTTACAATAAAAATTATGCATTAAGTCAAATTAACTTTGATACTAATAAATAAAGTTTAATAAATACCTACAAATTCTGTAAGGGAATTAAAAATTTTATTAGCTGTTTCAAAAATGATGTGTCACTTCATAATAATTCTAGTACGAAAAAATCCATTTTGCAATTAACAACAAATCCATTATGCCGCGGTAAAATTTTATTGGTTACATTAAAAATTATGCATTAAGTCAAATTAACTTTGATACTAATAAATATAATTTAATAAATACGTACAAATTCTGTAAGGGATTTAAAATTTTATTAGCTGTTTTAAAAATTATGTGTCACTTCACAAGAATTCTAATACTAATAAATCCATTTCACAATTAACAACAAATCGATTATGCCAAGGTAAGATTTTATTGGTTACATTAAAAATTATGCATTAAGTCAAATTAACTTTGATACTAATAAATAAAATTTAATAAATACGTTCAAATTCTGTAAGCGAATTAAAAATTTTATTAGACGTTTTAAAAATTATGTGTCACTTCACAATAATTCTAGTACTAATAAATCCATTTCACAATTAACAACAAATCCATCATACCAAGGTAATATTTTATTGGTTACATTAAAAATTATGCATTACGTCAAATTAACTTTAATACTAATAAGCAAGTTTCATTAATACCTACAAATTCTGTAAGGGAATTAAAAATTTTATTAGCCGTTTTAAAAATTATGTGTCACTTTACAATAATTCTAATACTAAGAAATCCATTTCACAATTAACAACAAATCCATTATGCCAAGGTAAGATTTTATTGGTTACAATAAAAATTATGCATTACGTCAAATTAACTTTAATACTAATAAATAAAATTTAATAAATACGTACAAATTCTGTAAGGGATTTAAAATTTTATTAGCTGTTTTAAAAATTATGTGTCACTTCACAATAATTCTAATACTAATCAATCCATTTCACAATTAACAACAAATCCATTTTGCCAAGGTAAGATTTTATTGGTTACATTAAAAATTATGCATTACGTCAAATTAACTTTAATACTAATAAATAAAATTTAATAAATACCTACAAATTCTGTGAGGGAATTAAAAATTTTATTAGCTGTTTTAAAAATTATATGTTACTATACATTAATGCTAATACTAATGAATCCGTTTCACTATAACCAACAAATCCTTTATGCCAAGGTAAGATTTTATTGGTTACATTAAATATTATGCATTAAGTCAAATTAACTTTGATACGAATAAATAAAATTTGATAAATACGTCCAAATTCTGTAAGGGATTTAAAATTTTATTAGCTGTTTTAAAAATTAGGTCTCACTTCACAATAATTCTAATACTAATAAATCCATTTCACAGTTAACAACATATTCATTATGCCAAGGTAAGATTTTATTGATTACTTTAAAAATTATGCAGTACGTCAAATTAACTTTGATACTAATAAGCAAATTTCATTAATACCTACAAATTCTGTAAGGGAATTAAAAATTTTATTAGCTGTTTTAAAAACTATGTGTCAGTTCACAATAATTCTAATACTAATAAATCCATTTCACAATTAACAACAAATCCATTTTGCCAAGGTAAGATTTTATTGGTTACATTAAAAATTATGCATTAAGTCAAATTAACTTTGATACTAATAAATAAAATTTAATAAATACCTACAAATTCTGTAAGGGAATTAAACATTGTATTAGCTGTTTTAAAAAATATGTGTCACTTCACAATAATTCTAATACTAATAAATCCATTTCACAATTAACAACAAATCCATTATGCCAAGGTAAGATTTTATTGGTTACAATAAAAATTATGCATTAAGTCAAATTAACTTTGATACTAATAAATAAAGTTTAATAAATACCTACAAATTCTGTAAGGGAATTAAGAATTTTAATAGCTGTTTCAAAAATGATGTGTCACTTCACAATAATTCTAGTACGAAAAAATCCATTTTGCAATTAACAACAAATCCATTATGCCGAGGTAAAATTTTATTGGTTACATTAAAAATTATGCATTAAGTCAAATTAACTTTGATACTAATAAATAAAATTTAATAAATACGTACAAATTCTGTAAGGGATTTAAAATTTTATTAGCTGTTTTAAAAATTATGTGTCACTTCACAAGAATTCTAATACTAATAAATCCATTTCACAATTAACAACAAATCCATTTTGCTAAGGTAAGATTTTATTGGTTACATTAAAAATTATGACATTGCGTCAAATTAACTTTGATACTCATAATTAAAATTTAATAAATACCTACAAATTCTGTAAGGGAATTTAAAATTTTAGTAGCTGTTTTTAAAATTATGTGTCACTTCACATAATTCTAATACTAATAAATCCATTTCACAATTAACAACAAATCCATTTTGCCAAGGTAAGATTTTATTGGTTACATTAAAAATTATGCATTAAGTCAAATTAACTTTGATACTAATAAGCAAATTTTATTAATACCTACAAATTCTGTAAGGGAATTAAAAATTTTATTACACGTTTTAAAGATTATGTGTCACTTCACAATAATTCTAATACTAATAAATCCATTTCACAATTAACAACAAATCCTTTATGCCAATGTAAGATTTTATTGGTTACATTAAAAATTATGCATTACGTCAAATTAACTTTAATACTAATAAATAAAATTTAATAAATACCTACAAATTCTGTGAGGGAATTAAAAATTTTATTAGCTGTTTTAAAAATTATATGTTACTATACATTAATGCTAATACTAATGAATCCGTTTCACTATAACCAACAAATCCTTTATGCCAAGGTAAGATTTTATTGGTTACATTAAATATTATGCATTAAGTCAAATTAACTTTGATACGAATAAATAAAATTTGATAAATACGTCCAAATTCTGTAAGGGATTTAAAATTTTATTAGCTGTTTTAAAAATTAGGTCTCACTTCACAATAATTCTAATACTAATAAATCCATTTCACAGTTAACAACATATTCATTATGCCAAGGTAAGATTTTATTGATTACTTTAAAAATTATGCAGTACGTCAAATTAACTTTGATACTAATAAGCAAATTTCATTAATACCTACAAATTCTGTAAGGGAATTAAAAATTTTATTAGCTGTTTTAAAAACTATGTGTCAGTTCACAATAATTCTAATACTAATAAATCCATTTCACAATTAACAACAAATCCATTTTGCCAAGGTAAGATTTTATTGGTTACATTAAAAATTATGCATTAAGTCAAATTAACTTTGATACTAATAAATAAAATTTAATAAATACCTACAAATTCTGTAAGGGAATTAAACATTGTATTAGCTGTTTTAAAAAATATGTGTCACTTCACAATAATTCTAATACTAATAAATCCATTTCACAATTAACAACAAATCCATTATGCCAAGGTAAGATTTTATTGGTTACAATAAAAATTATGCATTAAGTCAAATTAACTTTGATACTAATAAATAAAGTTTAATAAATACCTACAAATTCTGTAAGGGAATTAAGAATTTTAATAGCTGTTTCAAAAATGATGTGTCACTTCACAATAATTCTAGTACGAAAAAATCCATTTTGCAATTAACAACAAATCCATTATGCCGAGGTAAAATTTTATTGGTTACATTAAAAATTATGCATTAAGTCAAATTAACTTTGATACTAATAAATAAAATTTAATAAATACGTACAAATTCTGTAAGGGATTTAAAATTTTATTAGCTGTTTTAAAAATTATGTGTCACTTCACAAGAATTCTAATACTAATAAATCCATTTCACAATTAACAACAAATCCATTTTGCTAAGGTAAGATTTTATTGGTTACATTAAAAATTATGACATTGCGTCAAATTAACTTTGATACTCATAATTAAAATTTAATAAATACCTACAAATTCTGTAAGGGAATTTAAAATTTTAGTAGCTGTTTTTAAAATTATGTGTCACTTCACATAATTCTAATACTAATAAATCCATTTCACAATTAACAACAAATCCATTTTGCCAAGGTAAGATTTTATTGGTTACATTAAAAATTATGCATTAAGTCAAATTAACTTTGATACTAATAAGCAAATTTTATTAATACCTACAAATTCTGTAAGGGAATTAAAAATTTTATTACACGTTTTAAAGATTATGTGTCACTTCACAATAATTCTAATACTAATAAATCCATTTCACAATTAACAACAAATCCTTTATGCCAATGTAAGATTTTATTGGTTACATTAAAAATTATGCATTACGTCAAATTAACTTTAATACTAATAAATAAAATTTAATAAATACCTACAAATTCTGTGAGGGAATTAAAAATTTTATTAGCTGTTTTAAAAATTATATGTTACTATACATTAATGCTAATACTAATGAATCCGTTTCACTATAACCAACAAATCCTTTATGCCAAGGTAAGATTTTATTGGTTACATTAAATATTATGCATTAAGTCAAATTAACTTTGATACGAATAAATAAAATTTAATAAATACGTCCAAATTCTGTAAGGGATTTAAAATTTTATTAGCTGTTTTAAAAATTAGGTCTCACTTCACAATAATTCTAATACTAATAAATCCATTTCACAGTTAACAACATATTCATTATGCCAAGGTAAGATTTTATTGGTTACTTTAAAAATTATGCAGTACGTCAAATTAACTTTGATACTGATAAGCAAATTTCATTAATACCTACAAATTCTGTAAGGGAATTAAAAATTTTATTAGCTGTTTTAAAAACTATGTGTCAGTTCACAATAATTCTAATACTAATAAATCCATTTCACAATTAACAACAAATCCATTTTGCCAAGGTAAGATTTTATTGGTTACATTAAAAATTATGCATTAAGTCAAATTAACTTTGATACTAATAAATAAAATTTAATAAATACCTACAAATTCTGTGTGAGCAGATTCGCGCTTTTATTAATATAAATGGTTATAATTCTGTACACACGTAAAACAAAAGATATATATATATATATATAATATGTATTCGCAATCGATCGTTGATGAACACGTGCTTATGGCTACGCGACCACGAGGTAAGTGAAACGATACACTCGCAATTTCCGATCCGCGAGGTAGCCAGCGGAAATCGCGAGTCTACTAGAACCTTCTCGATGCTCCCTTAACCGCGCTATTCAAAGTCGACGCAAACCACTATCAATCCCCCACTTTTGCGGAGCCTAATCCCAAAACTTGAATAGCTTTCATATGTAATGGCCGCTTCAATGCCTTCGTCACTGCATCTGCTGGGTTCTCGTTCGTGGCGATGTAAATAACGTTCATTGTACCTTCTTCTACTTTTTCCCTCACCACGTGATAGGCTATATCTATGTGTTTGGTTTTACTTTTTTCTGCTCTGTTCCTAGAGAAATGAATAGCTGCTCGATTGTCGCAATAAACTTCGATGGTGTCTGGTGTACCATTGGAAGTTTACTGCTATCGCTAACATTATTCTAATCACGGAGAAACTAGCTACTGGTGCATATGTTTCGTCGTAATCCAAACCTTTCTGTTGGGAATAGCCTTGTGCTACTAGTCTTGCCTTGTATTGGTGAATTCGTCCATCCGCATCCCTTTTCAATTTGATTACCCACTTGCAACCTATGCATTTCTTTCCTTCTGGAAGCTTGGTAATTTCCCACGTTTTTCTGTTGGATAGATTGTCTAGTTCTTCCTTGATGGCGCCTTTCCATTGCGTGGCTTGTGGGGAAGCAAGGGCTTCTTCAATGTCTCGTGGCTCATTTATTTGTGAAAAATTGGCTTCTACATCGCTTCCTGCTAGAGAATTCTCTGTTTCATCGTTACTAATACTTTCTGTTGGCTTACCCTTTCGTCCGTATGGGTTCCTTATAATTTTTGCGGGGTCCTGGGCGTCTACTCCGCCCCCCCCACTGGTTTCTTATTCGAGTGCTCCGGTTCTCCCTTTTGCTCTGTCTGGCTTGTGATCTCATCAGGTATGTGTTCGTGCGTGACGCTTTCCGTTTCGGATTCGCTACTGTCTAGCCATCCTCCACTGTTCCAAGTGTTCGCATCCTTGCCCTGTATCCATTCATATCCAACCTTGTCCTCTGCGAATCTAACGTGTTTAGTGATTATTATTTCATTTTTCTGTGGGCACCATAATCTATACCCTCGTGTCTGTTCTGAATAACCAACAAAAATGCATGCGATCGCTCGATCATCTAGCTTCTTCCTTCCTTGTTGTGGTAGGCGGGCATACGCTAAGTATCCATAGACCTTTAAATGACGGACACTCGGTGCTCGGCCTCTCCACACTGCTAGCGGAACATCGTCGCTTATGGCTGAGTGGCATACTCTATTTCTGACGTAGGCTGCTGTTGACACTGCTTCTGCCCAAAATTTTTGCGGTAGACGCGAGGATTTTAACATAGATCGGGTCAAATCTAGTAGTGTTCTGTTGATTCGTTCTGCGATGCCGTTCATTTGCGGGGTTTCCACGTTTGATCGCTCGTGCTTGATGCCCAGCGTTCTGAAAAATGCGTCTAATTCTTTGTTACAATATTCCAACCCATTATCGGTTCGGAATCTCTTAATTCTCTTTCCAGTGTCGCGCTCCATTCGTGCAATGTATTCTTGTATGCATCTTTTGACTTCGTCCTTAGATTTTATACATGCGATGTTAGTATATCTAGAGAAATCGTCCGTAAAGGTTATAAAGTACCTGTTTCCTCCCATGGAATTCTCTGGCATGGGTCCACACACATCCGAGTGGATTAACTCGCCGATTTCTTTCGATTGCCTTCCATTTGTTCTTTTGCAAGGAACTTTGGTAGCTTTTCCAATATTACACGCATCACAAGTATATTTGCTCGCCTTAGTGTTTAAACCTGTGACACTTTTGTTTCTAATTAGTCGTTTTATTGTGTCAGTACTCACGTGACAGAATCGTTGATGCCATATCTGATCAGTTTCCACGCTGGTTGCATATAATTCCGTTGGGCCTCTTTCCATGCATACCTTGGCATCCACTACATATAGGTCATTTCTTCTATGGGCAATACACATGATTTCCTTCGTTCTAACGTTTCTAACCTTTGCCATACCATGCTTTATTAAGAGTTCCTTTCCTTTCTGTTCGATTCTGGATACAGACATCAGGTTCCTTCTGATATTTGGCACATAATAAACATCCTGCAACTCTACAATTCTTTTAATATTTCCGACAATCATTTTTAGCTTTATATTTCCTATTCCTTCGGCTTTCAGTGTTGTTCCCCCTTGTTTGTTGGGGTCACCTGCAGTATTTACGATTTCGTGGTTTATCGGTCGGAAGCTCGCGAACCAATCTTTTCTTCGACAAACATGATGCGTACACCCGCTATCTAATAACCAAGAGTCTTCTAAGCTTATTGTATTCAGACTTACCAGGAATACGTCATCTCTATCTCTCTTGTCTGATCTGTATTGCATCCTTGGTTTTCCTCTATACTTGCTTCTGTTCATTCTGGCACGGCAATTGTTAGCAATGTGACCAACTCTTTTACAGTTAAAACATATGGGTGCTTGCCTAGGACTATCACTCATCATATTAGTTTCTTTCTTGTTTTGAGCCTTTTTACTCACGTGCAATGCTTCGTTGATGTATTCGGCCGTGGCATCTAATCTGGACATTCTCCTTTCATATTCTTCTAGTAGAACTCTTTTGATTTCGATCGATGTAAATTTGTCGTCGGGTAGATTGGCCAGAGACATATTAATGTTCTCATAGCAGTCTGGGAGTCCAGACAGCATCACGTAGGCAACGTCCTCGTCCTTTACTTCCACATTTGCTTCTCTCAGATCTCCAGCGGCGGCTTTTACTCTAGACATGTAACTCGACATATTTTCATTATCTCACATTTTTGTGTGGTAAAATTCCTTTTTCAAATGTAGAATTCGGACACGCGATTTTGGTTGATGCACTTGCTTTACTGCTTCCCACGCTTCGTGTGCGGTCGCGCAATCTTCGATATGTATTTGTTGGTCACCCTCTATATTTAATCCGATCGCGGCAAACGCTTTATTTTCATTTATCTGGTGTGCTCTTACCTCGTCATTCGTGGGATTCTGTGGTAGTTTTATCTCAGTCAGCACGTGGTCCAGTAACCCTTTTCCTCTAAGGTACCAGGATATCTCGGTTTTCCATGTTTGATAATTAGCATCGGAGAGTTTTGTAATTTTGAGTTCACCTTTTGCTTCACCGGACATTTCAAATATTTCTAGTTTTTACTTTTCACTAGTTATACACGCACAATTTAATCACTGGGCCCATAACCCTTGTGAGCAGATTCGCGCTTTTATTAATATAAATGGTTATAATTCTGTACACACGTAAAACAAAAGATATATATATATATATATATATAATATGTATTCGCAATCGATCGTTGATGAACACGTGCTTATGGCTACGCGACCACGAGGTAAGTGAAACGATACACTCGCAATTTCCGATCCGCGAGGTAGCCAGCGGAAATCGCGAGTCTACTAGAACCTTCTCGATGCTCCCTTAACCGCGCTATTCAAAGTCGACGCAAACCACTATCAAATTCTAATACTAATCAATCCATTTCACAATTAACAACAAATTCTTTATGCCAAGGTAACATTTTATTGGTTACTTTCAAAATTATGCATTACGTCAAATTAACTTTGATACTAATAAATAAAATTTAATAAATACCTCCAAATTCTGTAAGGGAATTAAAAATTTTATTAGCCGTTTTAAAAATTATGTGTCACTTCACAATAATTATAATACTACTAAATCCATTTCACAATTAACAACAAATCCATTTTGCCAAGGTAAGATTTTATTTGTTACATTAAAAATTATGCATTACGTCAAATTAACTTTAATACTAATAAATAAAATTTAATAAATACCTACAAATTCTGTAAGGGAATTAAAAATTTTATTAGCTGTTTCAATAATTATGTGTCACTTCACAATAAGTCTAGTACGAAAAATTCCATTTCACAATTAACAACAAATCCATTATGCCAATGTAAGATTTTATTGGTTACATTAAAAATTATGCATTACGTCAAATTAACTTTAATACTAATAAATAAAATTTAATAAATACCTACAAATTCTGTAAGGGAATTAAAAATTTTATTAGCTGTTTTAAAAATTATGTGTTACTATACATTAATGCTAATACTAATGAATCCGTTTCACTATAACCAACAAACCCTTTATGCCAAGGTAAGATTTTATTGGTTACATTAAAAATTATGCATTACGTCAAATTAACTTTGATACTAATAAATAAAATTTAATAAATACGTACAAATTCCGTAAGGGATTTAAAATTTTTTTAGCTATTTTAAAAATTATGTGTCACGTCACAATAATTCTAATACTAATAAATCCATTTCACAATTAACAACAAATCCATTATGCCAAGGTAAGATTTTATGGGTTACATTAAAAATTATGCATTACGTCAAATTAACTTTGATACTAATAAGCAAATTTCATTAATACCTACAAATTCTGTAAGGGAATTAAAAATTTTATTAGACGTTTTAAAAATTATGAGTCACTTCACAATAATTCTAATACTAATAAATCCATTTCACAATTAACAACAAATCCAGTATGCCGAGGTAAAATTTTATTGGTTACATTAAAAAGTAGGCATTACGTCAAATTAACTTTCATACAAATAAATAAAATTTAATAAATACGTACAAATTCTGTAAGGGATTTAAAATTTGATTAGCTGTTTTAAAAATTATGTGGTACTTCACATTAATTCTATAACTAATCACTACATTTCACAAATACCTGCAAACCTTTTATGTGAAGGTAAGATTTTATTGGTTACTTTCAAAATTATGCATTACGTCAAATTAACTTTGATACTAATAAGCAAATTTCATTAATACCTACAAATTCTGTAAGGGAATTAAAAATTCGATTAGCTGTTTTAAAAATTATGTGTCACTTCACAATAAGTCTAGCACGAAAAATTCCATTTCACAATTAACAACAAATCCATTATGCCGAGGTAAAATTTTATTGGTTACATTAAAAATTATGTATTAAGTCAAATTAACTTTGACACTAATAAATAAAATTTAAAAATACGTACAAATTCTGTAAGGGATTTGAAATTTTATTAGCTGTTTTTTAAATTATGTGTCACTTCACAATAATTCTAATACTAATAAATCCATTTCACAATTAACAACAAATCCATTTTGCCAAGGTTAGATTTTATTGGTTACATTAAAAATTATGCATAAGTCAAATTAACTTTGATACTAATAAGCAAGTTTCATTAATACCTACAAATTCTGTAAGGAAAATAAAAATTTTATTAGACGTTTTAAAACATATGTGTCACTTCATAA
Source organism: Coelioxys conoideus (assembly GCA_947623535.1). NCBI lineage: Eukaryota > Metazoa > Arthropoda > Insecta > Hymenoptera > Megachilidae > Coelioxys > Coelioxys conoideus. The sequence goes on along the minus strand of CANQJN010000021.1, from coordinate 2,607,401 downwards.
TAATTCTAATACTAATAAATCCATTTCACAATTAACAACAAAATCTTTATGCCAAGGTGAGATTGTATTGGTTACATTAAGAATTATGACATTTCGTCAACTTAACTTTGATACTCATAATTAAAATTTAATAAATACCTACAAATTCTGTAAGGGAATTAAAAATTTTATTAGACGTTTTAAAAATTATGAGTCACCTCACAATAATTCTAATACTAATAAATCCATTTCACAATTAACAACAAAATCTTTATGCCAATGTAAGATTTTATTGGTTACTTTCAAAATTATGCATTACGTCAAATTAACTTTGATACTAATAAGCAAATTTCATTAATATCTACAAATTCTGTAAGGGAACATAAAATTTTATTAGCTGTTTTAAAAATTATGTGTCACTTCACAATAATTCTAATACTAATAAATCCATTTCACAATTAACAACAAAATCTTTATGCCAATGTAAGATTTTATTGGTTACTTTCAAAATTATGCATTACGTCAAATTAACTTTGATACTAATAAGCTAGTTTCATTAATACCTACAAATTCTGTAAGGGATTTAAAATTTTATTAGCTGTTTTAAAAATTATGTGTCACTTCACAATAATTCTAATACTAATAAATCCATTTCACAATTAACAACAAATCCATTATGCCAAGGTAAGATTTTATTGGTTACATTAAAAATTATGCATTAAGTCAAATTAACTTTGATACTAATAAATAAAATTTAATAAGTACGTACAAATTCTGTAAGGGATTTTAAATTTTATTAGCTGTTTCAAAAATTATGTGCCACTTCACAATAATTCTATAAGTAATAACTACATTTCACAAATACCTGCAAACCTTTTATGCGAAGGTAAGATTTTATTGGTTACTTTCAAAATTATGCATTACGTCAAATTAACTTTGATACTAAGAGGCAAATTTCATTAATACCAACAAATTCTGTTAGGGAATTAAAAATTTTATTAGCCGTTTTAAAAATTATGTGTCACTTTACAATAATTCTAATACTAATAAATCCATTTCACAATTAACAACAAATCCTTTATGCCAAGGTATGATTTTATTGGTTACATTAAAAATTATGCATTAAATCAAATTAACTTTGATACTAATAAGCAAATTTCATTAATACCTACAAATTCTGTAGCGGAATTAAAAATTTTATTACACGTTTTAAAGATTATGTGTCACTTCACAATAATTCTAATACTAATCAATCCATTTCACAATTAACAACAAATTCTTTATGCCAAGGTAACATTTTATTGGTTACTTTCAAAATATGCATTACGTCAAATTAACTTTGATACTAATAAATAAAATTTAATAAATACGTACAAATTCTGTTAGGGAATTAAAAATTTTATTAGCCGTTTTAAAAATTATGTGTCACTTTACAGTAATTCTAATACTAATAAATCCATTTCACAATTAACAACAAATCCATTATGCCAAGGTAAGATTTTATTGGTTACATTAAAAATTATGCATTAAGTCAAATTAACTTTGATACTAATAAATAAAATTTAATAAATACGTACAAATTCTGTAAGGGATTTAAAATTTTATTAGCTGTTTTAAAAATTATGTGTCACTTCACAATAATTCTAATCCTAATAAATCCATTTCACAATTAACAACAAATCGATTATGCCAAGGTAAGATTTTATTGGTTACATTAAAAATTATGCATTAAGTCAAATTAACTTTGATACTAATAAATAAAATTTAATAAATACGTTCAAATTCTGTAAGCGAATTAAAAATTTTATTAGACGTTTTAAAAATTATGTGTCACTTCACAATAATTCTAGTACTAATAAATCCATTTCACAATTAACAACAAATCCATCATACCAAGGTAATATTTTATTGGTTACATTAAAAATTATGCATTACGTCAAATTAACTTTAATACTAATAAGCAAGTTTCATTAATACCTACAAATTCTGTAAGGGAATTAAAAATTTTATTAGCCGTTTTAAAAATTATGTGTCACTTTACAATAATTCTAATACTAAGAAATCCATTTCACAATTAACAACAAATCCATTATGCCAAGGTAAGATTTTATTGGTTACATTAAAAATTATGCATTAAGTCAAATTAACTTTGATACTAATAAATAAAATTTAATAAATACGTACAAATTCTGTAAGGGATTTAAAATTTTATTAGCTGTTTTAAAAATTATGTGTCACTTCACAATAATTCTAATACTAATAAATCCATTTCACAATTAACAACAAATCCATTATGCCAAGGTAAGATTTTATTGGTTACATTAAAAATTATGCATTAAGTCAAATTAACTTTGATACTAATAAATAAAATTTAATAAATACGTACAAATTCTGTAAGGGATTTAAAATTTTATTAGCTGTTTTAAAAATTATGTGTCACTTCACAATAATTCTAATACTAATAAATCCATTTCAGAATTAACAACAAATCCATTATGCCAAGGTAAGATTTTATTGGTTACATTAAAAATTATGCATTAAGTCAAATTAACTTTGATACTAATAAATAAAATTTAATAAGTACGTACAAATTCTGTAAGGGATTGTAAATTTTATTAGCTGTTTTCAAAATTATGTGTCACTTCACAATAATTCTATAAGTAATAACTACATTTCACAAATACCTGCAAACCTTTTATGCGAAGGTAAGATTTTATTGGTTACTTTCAAAATTATGCATTACGTCAAATTAACTTTGATACTAAGAGGCAAATTTCATTAATATCAACAAATTCTGTTAGGGAATTAAAAATTTTATTAGCCGTTTTAAAAATTATGTGTCACTTTACAATAATTCTAATACTAATAAATCCATTTCACAATTAACAACAAATCCTTTATGCCAAGGTATGATTTTATTGGTTACATTAAAAATTATGCATTAAATCAAATTAACTTTGATACTAATAAGCAAATTTCATTAATACCTACAAATTCTGTAAGGGAATTAAAAATTTTATTACACGTTTTAAAGATTATGTGTCACTTCACAATAATTCTAATACTAATCAATCCATTTCACAATTAACAACAAATTCTTTATGCCAAGGTAACATTTTATTGGTTACTTTCAAAATATGCATTACGTCAAATTAACTTTCATACTAATAAATAAAATTTAATAAATACGTACAAATTCTGTTAGGGAATTAAAAATTTTATTAGCCGTTTTAAAAATTATGTGTCACTTTACAGTAATTCTAATACTAATAAATCCATTTCACAATTAACAACAAATCCATTATGCCAAGGTAAGATTTTATTGGTTACATTAAAAATTATGCATTAAGTCAAATTAACTTTGATACTAATAAATAAAATTTAATAAATACGTACAAATTCTGTAAGGGATTTAAAATTTTATTAGCTGTTTTAAAAATTATGTGTCACTTCACAATAATTCTAATCCCAATAAATCCATTTCACAATTAACAACAAATCGATTATGCCAAGGTAAGATTTTATTGGTTACATTAAAAATTATGCATTAAGTCAAATTAACTTTGATACTAATAAATAAAATTTAATAAATACGTTCAAATTCTGTAAGCGAATTAAAAATTTTATTAGACGTTTTAAAAATTATGTGTCACTTCACAATAATTCTAGTACTAATAAATCCATTTCACAATTAACAACAAATCCATCATACCAAGGTAATATTTTATTGGTTACATTAAAAATTATGCATTACGTCAAATTAACTTTAATACTAATAAGCAAGTTTCATTAATACCTACAAATTCTGTAAGGGAATTAAAAATTTTATTAGCCGTTTTAAAAATTATGTGTCACTTTACAATAATTCTAATACTAAGAAATCCATTTCACAATTAACAACAAATCCATTATGCCAAGGTAAGATTTTATTGGTTACATTAAAAATTATGCATTAAGTCAAATTAACTTTGATACTAATAAATAAAATTTAATAAATACGTACAAATTCTGTAAGGGATTTAAAATTTTATTAGCTGTTTTAAAAATTATGTGTCACTTCACAATAATTCTAATCCTAATAAATTCATTTCACAATTAACAACAAATCCATTATGCCAAGGTAACATTTTATTGGTTACTTTCAAAATATGCATTACGTCAAATTAACTTTCATACTAATAAATAAAATTTAATAAATACGTACAAATTCTGTTAGGGAATTAAAAATTTTATTAGCCGTTTTAAAAATTATGTGTCACTTTACAGTAATTCTAATACTAATAAATCCATTTCACAATTAACAACAAATCCATTATGCCAAGGTAAGATTTTATTGGTTACATTAAAAATTATGCATTAAGTCAAATTAACTTTGATACTAATAAATAAAATTTAATAAATACGTACAAATTCTGTAAGGGATTTAAAATTTTATTAGCTGTTTTAAAAATTATGTGTCACTTCACAATAATTCTAATCCCAATAAATCCATTTCACAATTAACAACAAATCGATTATGCCAAGGTAAGATTTTATTGGTTACATTAAAAATTATGCATTAAGTCAAATTAACTTTGATACTAATAAATAAAATTTAATAAATACGTTCAAATTCTGTAAGCGAATTAAAAATTTTATTAGACGTTTTAAAAATTATGTGTCACTTCACAATAATTCTAGTACTAATAAATCCATTTCACAATTAACAACAAATCCATCATACCAAGGTAATATTTTATTGGTTACATTAAAAATTATGCATTACGTCAAATTAACTTTAATACTAATAAGCAAGTTTCATTAATACCTACAAATTCTGTAAGGGAATTAAAAATTTTATTAGCCGTTTTAAAAATTATGTGTCACTTTACAATAATTCTAATACTAAGAAATCCATTTCACAATTAACAACAAATCCATTATGCCAAGGTAAGATTTTATTGGTTACATTAAAAATTATGCATTAAGTCAAATTAACTTTGATACTAATAAATAAAATTCAATAAATACGTACAAATTCTGTAAGGGATTTAAAATTTTATTAGCTGTTTTAAAAATTATGTGTCACTTCACAATAATTCTAATCCTAATAAATTCATTTCACAATTAACAACAAATCCATTATGCCAAGGTACGATTTTATTGGTTACATTAAAAATTATGCATTAAGTCAAATTAACTTTCATACTAATAAATAAAATTTAATAAATACGTACAAATTCTGTAAGGGATTTAAAATTTTATTAGCTGTTTTAAAAATTATGTGTCACTTCACAATAATTCTAATACTAATCAATCCATTTCACAATTAACAACTAATCCATTATGCCAAGGTAACATTTTATTGGTTACTTTCAAAATATGCATTACGTCAAATTAACTTTCATACTAATAAGCAAATTTCATTAATGTCTACAAATTCTGTAAGGGAACATAAAATTTTATTAGCTGTTTTAAAAATTATGTGTCACTTCACAATAATTCTAATACTAATAAATCCATTTCACAATTAACAACAAATCGATTATGCCAAGGTAAGATTTTATTGGTTACATTAAAAATTATGCATTAAGTCAAATTAACTTTGATACTAATAAATAAAATTTAATAAATACGTTCAAATTCTGTAAGCGAATTAAAAATTTTATTAGCCGTTTTAAAAATTATGTGTCACTTTACAATAATTCTAATACTAATAAATCCATTTCACAATTAACAACAAATCCTTTATGCCAAGGTATGATTTTATTGGTTACATTAAAAATTATGCATTAAATCAAATTAACTTTGATACTAATAAGCAAATTTCATTAATACCTACAAATTCTGTAACGGAATTAAAAATTTTATTACACGTTTTAAAGATTATGTGTCACTTCACAATAATTCTAATACTAATCAATCCATTTCACAATTAACAACAAATTCTTTATGCCAAGGTAACATTTTATTGGTTACTTTCAAAATATGCATTACGTCAAATTAACTTTGATACTAATAAATAAAATTTAATAAATACGTACAAATTCTGTTAGGGAATTAAAAATTTTATTAGCCGTTTTAAAAATTATGTGTCACTTTACAGTAATTCTAATACTAATAAATCCATTTCACAATTAACAACAAATCCATTATGCCAAGGTAAGATTTTATTGGTTACATTAAAAATTATGCATTAAGTCAAATTAACTTTGATACTAATAAATAAAATTTAATAAATACGTACAAATTCTGTAAGGGATTTAAAATTTTATTAGCTGTTTTAAAAATTATGTGTCACTTCACAATAATTCTAATCCTAATAAATCCATTTCACAATTAACAACAAATCGATTATGCCAAGGTAAGATTTTATTGGTTACATTAAAAATTATGCATTAAGTCAAATTAACTTTGATACTAATAAATAAAATTTAATAAATACGTTCAAATTCTGTAAGCGAATTAAAAATTTTATTAGACGTTTTAAAAATTATGTGTCACTTCACAATAATTCTAGTACTAATAAATCCATTTCACAATTAACAACAAATCCATCATACCAAGGTAATATTTTATTGGTTACATTAAAAATTATGCATTACGTCAAATTAACTTTAATACTAATAAGCAAGTTTCATTAATAACTACAAATTCTGTAAGGGAATTAAAAATTTTATTAGCCGTTTTAAAAATTATGTGTCACTTTACAATAATTCTAATACTAAGAAATACATTTCACAATTAACAACAAATCCATTATGCCAAGGTAAGATTTTATTGGTTACATTAAAAATTATGCATTAAGTCAAATTAACTTTGATACTAATAAATAAAATTTAATAAATACGTACAAATTCTGTAAGGGATTTAAAATTTTATTAGCTGTTTTAAAAATTATGTGTCACTTCACAATAATTCTAATACTAATAAATCCATTTCACAATTAACAACAAATCCATTATGCCAAGGTAAGATTTTATTGGTTACATTAAAAATTATGCATTAAGTCAAATTAACTTTGATACTAATAAATAAAATTTAATAAATACGTACAAATTCTGTAAGGGATTTAAAATTTTATTAGCTGTTTTAAAAATTATGTGTCACTTCACAATAATTCTAATCCTAATAAATTCATTTCACAATTAACAACAAATCCATTATGCCAAGGTACGATTTTATTGGTTACATTAAAAATTATGCATTAAGTCAAATTAACTTTCATACTAATAAATAAAATTTAATAAATACGTACAAATTCTGTAAGGGATTTAAAATTTTATTAGCTGTTTTAAAAATTATGTGTCACTTCACAATAATTCTAATACTAATCAATCTATTTCACAATTAACAACAAATCCATTATGCCAAGGTAACATTTTATTGGTTACTTTCAAAATATGCATTACGTCAAATTAACTTTCATACTAATAAGCAAATTTCATTAATGTCTACAAATTCTGTAAGGGAACATAAAATTTTATTAGCTGTTTTAAAAATTATGTGTCACTTCACAATAATTCTAATACTAATAAATCCATTTCACAATTAACAACAAATCGATTATGCCAAGGTAAGATTTTATTGGTTACATTAAAAATTATGCATTAAGTCAAATTAACTTTGATACTAATAAATAAAATTTAATAAATACGTTCAAATTCTGTAAGCGAATTAAAAATTTTATTAGACGTTTTAAAAATTATGTGTCACTTCACAATAATTCTAGTACTAATAAATCCATTTCACAATTAACAACAAATCCATCATACCAAGGTAATATTTTATTGGTTACATTAAAAATTATGCATTACGTCAAATTAACTTTAATACTAATAAGCAAGTTTCATTAATACCTACAAATTCTGTAAGGGATTTAAAAATTTTATTAGACGTTTTAAAAATCATGTGTCACCTCACAATAATTCTAATACTAATAAATCCATTTCACAATTAACAACAAATCCATCATACCAAGGTAATATTTTATTGGTTACATTAAAAATTATGCATTACGTCAAATTAACTTTGATACTAATAAGCAAGTTTCATTAATACCTACAAATTCTGTAAGGGAATTAAAAATTTTATTAGACGTTTTAAAAATTATGAGTCACTTCACAATAATTCTAATACTAATAAATCCATTTCACAATTAACAACAAAATCTTTATGCCAATGTAAGATTTTATTGGTTACTTTCAAAATTATGCATTACGTCAAATTAACTTTGATACTAATAAGCAAATTTCATTAATGTCTACAAATTCTGTAAGGGTTTTAAAATTTTATTAGCTGTTTTAAAAATTATGTGTCACTTCACAATAATTCTAATACTAATAAATCCATTTCACAATTAACAACAAATCCATTATGCCAAGGTAAGATTTTATTGGTTACATTAAAAATTATGCATTAAGTCAAATTAACTTTGATACTAATAAATAAGATTTAATAAATACGTACAAATTCTGTAAGGGATTTAAAATATTATTAGCTGTTTTAAAAATTATGTGTCACTTCACAATAATTCTAGTACTAATAAATCCATTTCACAATTAACAACAAATCCATCATACCAAGGTAATATTTTATTGGTTACATTAAAAATTATGCATTACGTCAAATTAACTTTAATACTAATAAGCAAGTTTCATTAATACCTACAAATTCTGTAAGGGAATTAAAAATTTTATTAGCCGTTTTAAAAATTATGTGTCACTTTACAATAATTCTAATACTAAGAAATCCATTTCACAATTAACAACAAATCCATTATGCCAAGGTAAGATTTTATTGGTTACATTAAAAATTATGCATTAAGTCAAATTAACTTTGATACTAATAAATAAAATTTAATAAATACGTACAAATTCTGTAAGGGATTTAAAATTTTATTAGCTGTTTTAAAAATTATGTGTCACTTCACAATAATTCTAATACTAATAAATCCATTTCACAATTAACAACAAATCCATTATGCCAAGGTAAGATTTTATTGGTTACATTAAAAATTATGCATTAAGTCAAATTAACTTTGATACTAATAAATAAAATTTAATAAATACGTACAAATTCTGTAAGGGATTTAAAATTTTATTAGCTGTTTTAAAAATTATGTGTCACTTCACAATAATTCTAATCCTAATAAATTCATTTCACAATTAACAACAAATCCATTATGCCAAGGTACGATTTTATTGGTTACATTAAAAATTATGCATTAAGTCAAATTAACTTTCATACTAATAAATAAAATTTAATAAATACGTACAAATTCTGTAAGGGATTTAAAATTTTATTAGCTGTTTTAAAAATTATGTGTCACTTCACAATAATTCTAATACTAATCAATCCATTTCACAATTAACAACAAATCCATTATGCCAAGGTAACATTTTATTGGTTACTTTCAAAATATGCATTACGTCAAATTAACGTTCATACTAATAAGCAAATTTCATTAATGTCTACAAATTCTGTAAGGGAACATAAAATTTTATTAGCTGTTTTAAAAATTATGTGTCACTTCACAATAATTCTAATACTAATAAATCCATTTCACAATTAACAACAAATCCATTATGCCAAGGTAAGATTTTATTGGTTACATTAAAAATTATGCATTAAGTCAAATTAACTTTGATACTAATAAATAAAATTTAATAAGTACGTACAAATTCTGTAAGGGATTGTAAATTTTATTAGCTGTTTTCAAAATTATGTGTCACTTCACAATAATTCTATAAGTAATAACTACATTTCACAAATACCTGCAAACCTTTTATGCGAAGGTAAGATTTTATTGGTTACTTTCAAAATTATGCATTACGTCAAATTAACTTTGATACTAATAAATAAAATTTAATAAATACGTACAAATTCTGTAAGGGATTTAAAATTTTATTAGCTGTGTTAAAAATTATGTGTCACTTCACAATAATTCTAATCCTAATAAATTCATTTCACAATTAACAACAAATCCATTATGCCAAGGTACGATTTTATTGGTTACATTAAAAATTATGCATTAAGTCAAATTAACTTTCATACTAATAAAAAAAATTTAATAAATACGTACAAATTCTGTAAGGGATTTAAAATTTTATTAGCTGTTTTAAAAATTATGTGTCACTTCACAATAATTCTAATACTAATCAATCCATTTCACAATTAACAACAAATCCATTATGCCAAGGTAACATTTTATTGGTTACTTTCAAAATATGCATTACGTCAAATTAACTTTCATACTAATAAGCAAATTTCATTAATGTCTACAAATTCTGTAAGGGAACATAAAATTTTATTAGCTGTTTTAAAAATTATGTGTCACTTCACAATAATTCTAATACTAATAAATCCATTTCACAATTAACAACAAATCCATTATGCCAAGGTAAGATTTTATTGGTTACATTAAAAATTATGCATTAAGTCAAATTAACTTTGATACTAATAAATAAAATTTAATAAATACGTACAAATTCGGTAAGGGATTTAAAATTTTATTAGCTGTTTTAAAAATTATGTGTCACTTCACAATAATTCTAATACTAATAAATCCATTTCAGAATTAACAACAAATCCATTATGCCAAGGTAAGATTTTATTGGTTACATTAAAAATTATGCATTAAGTCAAATTAACTTTGATACTAATAAATAAAATTTAATAAGTACGTACAAATTCTGTAAGGGATTGTAAATTTTATTAGCTGTTTTCAAAATTATGTGTCACTTCACAATAATTCTATAAGTAATAACTACATTTCACAAATACCTGCAAACCTTTTATGCGAAGGTAAGATTTTATTGGTTACTTTCAAAATTATGCATTACGTCAAATTAACTTTGATACTAAGAGGCAAATTTCATTAATACCAACAAATTCTGTTAGGGAATTAAAAATTTTATTAGCCGTTTTAAAAATTATGTGTCACTTTACAATAATTCTAATACTAATAAATCCATTTCACAATTAACAACAAATCCTTTATGCCAAGGTATGATTTTATTGGTTACATTAAAAATTATGCATTAAATCAAATTAACTTTGATACTAATAAGCAAATTTCATTAATACCTACAAATTCTGTAAGGGAATTAAAAATTTTATTACACGTTTTAAAGATTATGTGTCACTTCACAATAATTCTAATACTAATCAATCCATTTCACAATTAACAACAAATTCTTTATGCCAAGGTAACATTTTATTGGTTACTTTCAAAATATGCATTACGTCAAATTAACTTTCATACTAATAAATAAAATTTAATAAATACGTACAAATTCTGTTAGGGAATTAAAAATTTTATTAGCCGTTTTAAAAATTATGTGTCACTTTACAGTAATTCTAATACTAATAAATCCATTTCACAATTAACAACAAATCCATTATGCCAAGGTAAGATTTTATTGGTTACATTAAAAATTATGCATTAAGTCAAATTAACTTCGATACTAATAAATAAAATTTAATAAATACGTACAAATTCTGTAAGGGATTTAAAATTTTATTAGCTGTTTTAAAAATTATGTGTCTCTTCACAATAATTCTAATACTAATAAATCCATTTCACAATTAACAACAAATCCATTATGCCAAGGTAAGATTTTATTGGTTACATTAAAAATTATGCATTAAGTCAAATTAACTTTAATACTAATAAGCAAGTTTCATTAATACCTACAAATTCTGTAAGGGAATTAAAAATTTTATTAGACGTTTTAAAAATCATGTGTCACCTCATAATAATTCTAATACTAATGAATCCATTTCACAATTAACAACAAATCCATCATACCAAGGTAATATTTTATTGGTTACATTAAAAATTATGCATTACGTCAAATTAACTTTGATACTAATAAGCAAGTTTCATTAATACCTACAAATTCTGTAAGGGAATTAAAAATTTTATTAGACGTTTTAAAAATTATGAGTCACTTCACAATAATTCTAATACTAATAAATCCATTTCACAATTAACAACAAAATCTTTATGCCAATGTAAGATTTTATTGGTTACTTTCAAAATATGCATTACGTCAAATTAACTTTCATACTAATAAGCAAATTTCATTAATGTCTACAAATTCTGTAAGGGAACATAAAATTTTATTAGCTGTTTTAAAAATTATGTGTCACTTCACAATAATTCTAATTCTAATAAATCCATTTCACAATTAACAACAAATCCTTTATGCCAAGGTAAGATTTTATTGGTTACATTAAGAATTATGACATTTCGTCAACTTAACTTTGATACTCATAATTAAAATTTAATAAATACCTACAAATTCTGTAAGGGAATTAAAAATTTTATTAGACGTTTTAAAAATTATGAGTCACTTCACAATAATTCTAATACTAATAAATCCATTTCACAACTAACAACAAAATCTTTATGCCAATGTAAGATTTTATTGGTTACTTTCAAAATATGCATTACGTCAAATTAACTTTCATACTAATAAGCAAATTTCATTAATGTCTACAAATTCTGTAAGGGAACATAAAATTTTATTAGCTGTTTTAAAAATTATGTGTCACTTCACAATAATTCTAATTCTAATAAATCCATTTCACAATTAACAACAAATCCTTTATGCCAAGGTAAGATTTTATTGGTTACATTAAGAATTATGACATTTCGTCAACTTAACTTTGATACTAATAAATAAAATTTAATAAATACGTACAAATTCTGTAAGGGATTTAAAATTTTATTAGCTGTTTTAAAAATTATGTGTCACTTCACAATAATTCTAATCCTAATAAATTCATTTCACAATTAACAACAAATCCATTATGCCAAGGTACGATTTTATTGGTTACATTAAAAATTATGCATTAAGTCAAATTAACTTTCATACTAATAAATAAAATTTAATAAATACGTACAAATTCTGTAAGGGATTTAAAATTTTATTAGCTGTTTTAAAAATTATGTGTCACTTCACAATAATTCTAATACTAATCAATCCATTTCACAATTAACAACAAATCCATTATGCCAAGGTAACATTTTATTGGTTACTTTCAAAATATGCATTACGTCAAATTAACTTTCATACTAATAAGCAAATTTCATTAATGTCTACAAATTCTGTAAGGGAACATAAAATTTTATTAGCTGTTTTAAAAATTATGTGTCACTTCACAATAATTCTAATACTAATAAATCCATTTCACAATTAACAACAAATCCATTATGCCAAGGTAAGATTTTATTGGTTACATTAAAAATTATGCATTAAGTCAAATTAACTTTGATACTAATAAATAAAATTTAATAAGTACGTACAAATTCTGTAAGGGATTGTAAATTTTATTAGCTGTTTTCAAAATTATGTGTCACTTCACAATAATTCTATAAGTAATAACTACATTTCACAAATACCTGCAAACCTTTTATGCGAAGGTAAGATTTTATTGGTTACTTTCAAAATTATGCATTACGTCAAATTAACTTTGATACTAATAAATAAAATTTAATAAATACGTACAAATTCTGTAAGGGATTTAAAATTTTATTAGATGTTTTAAAAATTATGTGTCACTTCACAATAATTCTAATCCTAATAAATTCATTTCACAATTAACAACAAATCCATTATGCCAAGGTACGATTTTATTGGTTACATTAAAAATTATGCATTAAGTCAAATTAACTTTCATACTAATAAATAAAATTTAATAAATACGTACAAATTCTGTAAGGGATTTAAAATTTTATTAGCTGTTTTAAAAATTATGTGTCACTTCACAATAATTCTAATACTAATCAATCCATTTCACAATTAACAACAAATCCATTATGCCAAGGTAACATTTTATTGGTTACTTTCAAAATATGCATTACGTCAAATTAACTTTCATACTAATAAGCAAATTTCATTAATGTCTACAAATTCTGTAAGGGAACATAAAATTTTATTAGCTGTTTTAAAAATTATGTGTCACTTCACAATAATTCTAATACTAATAAATCCATTTCACAATTAACAACAAATCCATTATGCCAAGGTAAGATTTTATTGGTTACATTAAAAATTATGCATTAAGTCAAATTAACTTTGATACTAATAAATAAAATTTAATAAGTACGTACAAATTCTGTAAGGGATTGTAAATTTTATTAGCTGTTTTCAAAATTATGTGTCACTTCACAATAATTCTATAAGTAATAACTACATTTCACAAATACCTGCAAACCTTTTATGCGAAGGTAAGATTTTATTGGTTACTTTCAAAATTATGCATTACGTCAAATTAACTTTGATACTAATAAATAAAATTTAATAAATACGTACAAATTCTGTAAGGGATTTAAAATTTTATTAGCTGTTTTAAAAATTATGTGTCACTTCACAATAATTCTAATCCTAATAAATTCATTTCACAATTAACAACAAATCCATTATGCCAAGGTACGATTTTATTGGTTACATTAAAAATTATGCATTAAGTCAAATTAACTTTCATACTAATAAATAAAATTTAATAAATACGTACAAATTCTGTAAGGGATTTAAAATTTTATTAGCTGTTTTAAAAATTATGTGTCACTTCACAATAATTCTAATACTAATCAATCCATTTCACAATTAACAACAAATCCATTATGCCAAGGTAACATTTTATTGGTTACTTTCAAAATATGCATTACGTCAAATTAACTTTCATACTAATAAGCAAATTTCATTAATGTCTACAAATTCTGTAAGGGAACATAAAATTTTATTAGCTGTTTTAAAAATTATGTGTCACTTCACAATAATTCTAATACTAATAAATCCATTTCACAATTAACAACAAATCCATTATGCCAAGGTAAGATTTTATTGGTTACATTAAAAATTATGCATTAAGTCAAATTAACTTTGATACTAATAAATAAAATTTAATAAATACGTACAAATTCGGTAAGGGATTTAAAATTTTATTAGCTGTTTTAAAAATTATGTGTCACTTCACAATAATTCTAATACTAATAAATCCATTTCAGAATTAACAACAAATCCATTATGCCAAGGTAAGATTTTATTGGTTACATTAAAAATTATGCATTAAGTCAAATTAACTTTGATACTAATAAATAAAATTTAATAAGTACGTACAAATTCTGTAAGGGATTGTAAATTTTATTAGCTGTTTTCAAAATTATGTGTCACTTCACAATAATTCTATAAGTAATAACTACATTTCACAAATACCTGCAAACCTTTTATGCGAAGGTAAGATTTTATTGGTTACTTTCAAAATTATGCATTACGTCAAATTAACTTTGATACTAAGAGGCAAATTTCATTAATACCAACAAATTCTGTTAGGGAATTAAAAATTTTATTAGCCGTTTTAAAAATTATGTGTCACTTTACAATAATTCTAATACTAATAAATCCATTTCACAATTAACAACAAATCCTTTATGCCAAGGTATGATTTTATTGGTTACATTAAAAATTATGCATTAAATCAAATTAACTTTGATGCTAATAAGCAAATTTCATTAATACCTACAAATTCTGTAAGGGAATTAAAAATTTTATTACACGTTTTAAAGAATATGTGTCACTTCACAATAATTCTAATACTAATCAATCCATTTCACAATTAACAACAAATTCTTTATGCCAAGGTAACATTTTATTGGTTACTTTCAAAATATGCATTACGTCAAATTAACTTTCATACTAATAAATAAAATTTAATAAATACGTACAAATTCTGTTAGGGAATTAAAAATTTTATTAGCCGTTTTAAAAATTATGTGTCACTTTACAGTAATTCTAATACTAATAAATCCATTTCACAATTAACAACAAATCCATTATGCCAAGGTAAGATTTTATTGGTTACATTAAAAATTATGCATTAAGTCAAATTAACTTCGATACTAATAAATAAAATTTAATAAATACGTACAAATTCTGTAAGGGATTTAAAATTTTATTAGCTGTTTTAAAAATTATGTGTCTCTTCACAATAATTCTAATACTAATAAATCCATTTCACAATTAACAACAAATCCATTATGCCAAGGTAAGATTTTATTGGTTACATTAAAAATTATGCATTAAGTCAAATTAACTTTAATACTAATAAGCAAGTTTCATTAATACCTACAAATTCTGTAAGGGAATTAAAAATTTTATTAGACGTTTTAAAAATCATGTGTCACCTCATAATAATTCTAATACTAATGAATCCATTTCACAATTAACAACAAATCCATCATACCAAGGTAATATTTTATTGGTTACATTAAAAATTATGCATTACGTCAAATTAACTTTGATACTAATAAGCAAGTTTCATTAATACCTACAAATTCTGTTAGGGAATTAAAAATTTTATTAGACGTTTTAAAAATTATGAGTCACTTCACAATAATTCTAATACTAATAAATCCATTTCACAATTAACAACAAAATCTTTATGCCAATGTAAGATTTTATTGGTTACTTTCAAAATATGCATTACGTCAAATTAACTTTCATACTAATAAGCAAATTTCATTAATGTCTACAAATTCTGTAAGGGAACATAAAATTTTATTAGCTGTTTTAAAAATTATGTGTCACTTCACAATAATTCTAATTCTAATAAATCCATTTCACAATTAACAACAAATCCTTTATGCCAAGGTAAGATTTTATTGGTTACATTAAGAATTATGACATTTCGTCAACTTAACTTTGATACTAATAAATAAAATTTAATAAATACGTACAAATTCTGTAAGGGATTTAAAATTTTATTAGCTGTTTTAAAAATTATGTGTCACTTCACAATAATTCTAATACTAATCAATCCATTTCACAATTAACAACAAATCCATTATGCCAAGGTAACATTTTATTGGTTACTTTCAAAATATGCATTACGTCAAATTAACTTTCATACTAATAAGCAAATTTCATTAATGTCTACAAATTCTGTAAGGGAACATAAAATTTTATTAGCTGTTTTAAAAATTATGTGTCACTTCACAATAATTCTAATACTAATCAATCCATTTCACAATTAACAACAAATCCATTATGCCAAGGTAACATTTTATTGGTTACTTTCAAAATATGCATTACGTCAAATTAACTTTCATACTAATAAGCAAATTTCATTAATGTCTACAAATTCTGTAAGGGAACATAAAATTTTATTAGCTGTTTTAAAAATTATGTGTCACTTCACAATAATTCTAATACTAATAAATCCATTTCACAATTAACAACAAATCCATTATGCCAAGGTAAGATTTTATTGGTTACATTAAAAATTATGCATTAAGTCAAATTAACTTTGATACTAATAAATAAAATTTAATAAATACGTACAAATTCGGTAAGGGATTTAAAATTTTATTAGCTGTTTTAAAAATTATGTGTCACTTCACAATAATTCTAATACTAATAAATCCATTTCAGAATTAACAACAAATCCATTATGCCAAGGTAAGATTTTATTGGTTACATTAAAAATTATGCATTAAGTCAAATTAACTTTGATACTAATAAATAAAATTTAATAAATACGTACAAATTCTGTAAGGGATTTAAAATTTTATTAGCTGTTTTAAAAATTATGTGTCACTTCACAATAATTCTAATCCTAATAAATTCATTTCACAATTAACAACAAATCCATTATGCCAAGGTACGATTTTATTGGTTACATTAAAAATTATGCATTAAGTCAAATTAACTTTCATACTAATAAATAAAATTTAATAAATACGTACAAATTCTGTAAGGGATTTAAAATTTTATTAGCTGTTTTAAAAATTATGTGTCACTTCACAATAATTCTAATACTAATCAATCCATTTCACAATTAACAACAAATCCATTATGCCAAGGTAACATTTTATTGGTTACTTTCAAAATATGCATTACGTCAAATTAACTTTCATACTAATAAGCAAATTTCATTAATGTCTACAAATTCTGTAAGGGAACATAAAATTTTATTAGCTGTTTTAAAAATTATGTGTCACTTCACAATAATTCTAATACTAATAAATCCATTTCACAATTAACAACAAATCCATTATGCCAAGGTAAGATTTTATTGGTTACATTAAAAATTATGCATTAAGTCAAATTAACTTTGATACTAATAAATAAAATTTAATAAGTACGTACAAATTCTGTAAGGGATTGTAAATTTTATTAGCTGTTTTCAAAATTATGTGTCACTTCACAATAATTCTATAAGTAATAACTACATTTCACAAATACCTGCAAACCTTTTATGCGAAGGTAAGATTTTATTGGTTACTTTCAAAATTATGCATTACGTCAAATTAACTTTGATACTAATAAATAAAATTTAATAAATACGTACAAATTCTGTAAGGGATTTAAAATTTTATTAGCTGTTTTAAAAATTATGTGTCACTTCACAATAATTCTAATCCTAATAAATTCATTTCACAATTAACAACAAATCCATTATGCCAAGGTACGATTTTATTGGTTACATTAAAAATTATGCATTAAGTCAAATTAACTTTCATACTAATAAATAAAATTTAATAAATACGTACAAATTCTGTAAGGGATTTAAAATTTTATTAGCTGTTTTAAAAATTATGTGTCACTTCACAATAATTCTAATACTAATAAATCCATTTCACAATTAACAACAAATCCATTATGCCAAGGTAAGATTTTATTGGTTACTTTCAAAATATGCATTACGTCAAATTAACTTTGATACTAATAAATAAAATTTAATAAATACGTACAAATTCGGTAAGGGATTTAAAATTTTATTAGCTGTTTTAAAAATTATGTGTCACTTCACAATAATTCTAATACTAATAAATCCATTTCAGAATTAACAACAAATCCATTATGCCAAGGTAAGATTTTATTGGTTACATTAAAAATTATGCATTAAGTCAAATTAACTTTGATACTAATAAATAAAATTTAATAAGTACGTACAAATTCTGTAAGGGATTGTAAATTTTATTAGCTGTTTTCAAAATTATGTGTCACTTCACAATAATTCTATAAGTAATAACTACATTTCACAAATACCTGCAAACCTTTTATGCGAAGGTAAGATTTTATTGGTTACTTTCAAAATTATGCATTACGTCAAATTAACTTTGATACTAAGAGGCAAATTTCATTAATACCAACAAATTCTGTTAGGGAATTAAAAATTTTATTAGCCGTTTTAAAAATTATGTGTCACTTTACAATAATTCTAATACTAATAAATCCATTTCACAATTAACAACAAATCCTTTATGCCAAGGTATGATTTTATTGGTTACATTAAAAATTATGCATTAAATCAAATTAACTTTGATGCTAATAAGCAAATTTCATTAATACCTACAAATTCTGTAAGGGAATTAAAAATTTTATTACACGTTTTAAAGAATATGTGTCACTTCACAATAATTCTAATACTAATCAATCCATTTCACAATTAACAACAAATTCTTTATGCCAAGGTAACATTTTATTGGTTACTTTCAAAATATGCATTACGTCAAATTAACTTTCATACTAATAAATAAAATTTAATAAATACGTACAAATTCTGTTAGGGAATTAAAAATTTTATTAGCCGTTTTAAAAATTATGTGTCACTTTACAGTAATTCTAATACTAATAAATCCATTTCACAATTAACAACAAATCCATTATGCCAAGGTAAGATTTTATTGGTTACATTAAAAATTATGCATTAAGTCAAATTAACTTCGATACTAATAAATAAAATTTAATAAATACGTACAAATTCTGTAAGGGATTTAAAATTTTATTAGCTGTTTTAAAAATTATGTGTCTCTTCACAATAATTCTAATACTAATAAATCCATTTCACAATTAACAACAAATCCATTATGCCAAGGTAAGATTTTATTGGTTACATTAAAAATTATGCATTAAGTCAAATTAACTTTAATACTAATAAGCAAGTTTCATTAATACCTACAAATTCTGTAAGGGAATTAAAAATTTTATTAGACGTTTTAAAAATCATGTGTCACCTCATAATAATTCTAATACTAATGAATCCATTTCACAATTAACAACAAATCCATCATACCAAGGTAATATTTTATTGGTTACATTAAAAATTATGCATTACGTCAAATTAACTTTGATACTAATAAGCAAGTTTCATTAATACCTACAAATTCTGTAAGGGAATTAAAAATTTTATTAGACGTTTTAAAAATTATGAGTCACTTCACAATAATTCTAATACTAATAAATCCATTTCACAATTAACAACAAAATCTTTATGCCAATGTAAGATTTTATTGGTTACTTTCAAAATATGCATTACGTCAAATTAACTTTCATACTAATAAGCAAATTTCATTAATGTCTACAAATTCTGTAAGGGAACATAAAATTTTATTAGCTGTTTTAAAAATTATGTGTCACTTCACAATAATTCTAATTCTAATAAATCCATTTCACAATTAACAACAAATCCTTTATGCCAAGGTAAGATTTTATTGGTTACATTAAGAATTATGACATTTCGTCAACTTAACTTTGATACTCATAATTAAAATTTAATAAATACCTACAAATTCTGTAAGGGAATTAAAAATTTTATTAGACGTTTTAAAAATTATGAGTCACTTCACAATAATTCTAATACTAATAAATCCATTTCACAATTAACAACAAAATCTTTATGCCAATGTAAGATTTTATTGGTTACTTTCAAAATTATGCATAACGTCAAATTAACTTTGATACTAATAAGCAAATTTCATTAATGTCTATAAATTCTGTAAGGGAACATAAAATTTTATTAGCTGTTTTAAAAATTATGTGTCACTTCACAATAATTCTGATACTAATAAATCCATTTCACAATTAACAACAAATCCTTTATGCCAAGGTATGATTTTATTGGTTACATTAAAAATTATGCATTAAGTCAAATTAACTTTGATACTAATAAGTGACAGAGTTTGGCGTGCAGTGGGATGAAAAGACAACACAATTGGAACACGGTTAACTAGATATATTGAAAATATAATTATACAAAACAAAACTCTCGAGCGCGCCTGGACTCGACCAGGACATATTGCGAACAGAACTAAACTACGCACAAGATGCGAAACAAAAGAAAAAGATAAATGCGCCCTCTTTCCATAGATTTGGGGAACACATATAGATATTCTTCTAACAACCCCTCTATCGATATGTGTTCTGAAGCAACTAAAAATTAAACATTATTCGTGACATAGGTCTAACAATTTAACGCAACGCTCATGTTTCGCTCGACTTAACGCTTTAGTAAGAATATCGGCACTCATAGAGTCTGTACTCAAATAATGTACGGCTATTTCGTTGTTTTCTATTAATTCTCGCGTGAAATGAAATCTAATATCGATATGCTTACTTCTCTTATGAAATACGGCATTTTTTGCCAGTTCTATCGCACTTTGATTGTCACAGTAGACGTCAATCGGATTACATACAAGTTCACCAAAGTCCATGTGATTTAACAGTCTTTTAATATAAATTATTTCACGAGACATTTCAGCAAGAGCTGCGTATTCAGCTTCCATAGTCGACAAAGCAACCGACGACTGTTTTACACTTTTCCAGCTTATAGGGCCACCAGACAAAACAAGCAGATTTCCCGTACATGACCTTCGGTCGTCCGCATCTCCTGCCCAGTCCGAATCTGAGTATGCTTTTAATTTCTTGCCGTCCTTTGTGTATGTAATGCAGTACTTCGACGTTGCCTTAAGATAACGCAGCACGCGTTTCGCAAGGATCCAGTGCATTTTTCCTGGATTGACAACGAAACGGCTCAACATGGCAGCTGCAAAGGCGATATCCGGACGTGTGGCGTTTGCTAAATAAATTAGGGCCCCAACCAATTCACGGTATGGTTTCTGTTGCATTTCATGTACTTCGTCAGGCGTCTGGGGACTCATCTCCTTCGTAATTTTCGTATTAGATTCAATTGGTGTTGCAATACCTTTTGCATTTTGCATACCAAACCTTTCACTAATTTCGTCAATATAACGCTCCTGAGACAGTTGAATTCTTCCAGTATCTCCTTCTCGTTTAATGTTAATTCCTAATACGTTGTGCACTGCTCCCAGATCTTTCATTTTAAACGATGATTTCAGTTTCTGTTTGATAACCTCAAGTTTTTCCATTTTTCTCGATGCTAAAATCAAATCATCTACATAAATTATAAGAATTACGCGGTCTTCTCCAGCTCCAAATACGTATACGCATGGATCGGCAGCTGTGCGTCTGCCTCCGCTACTTAAAATAAAACTATCTAATTTTTTATACCATTGACGTCCTGACTGTTTTAGTCCATAAAGGGGTTTTAACAATCTGCAAACTTTTCCTTCCTGTCCTTGACGAACAAACATTTCTGGCTGCTCCATATATACTTCTTCTATTAACTCGCCCTGTACATATGCTGCTACAACATCCATCTGATGCACATACATTTCCTCCTGCACAGATGCAGCGAGCAATGTGCGAATTGTTTCGTATCTAGCGACCGGAGCGAATACTTCATTATAATCAATACCAAACTTCTGAGTGTGTCCGCGTGCGACCAGTCTCGCCTTGTATTTTTCAATTTCCCCCTCTGGGGTAACTTTTCGTTTGAAAACCCACCTGCTCGTCAAGACTTTCTTATTTGTTGGCCTGGGTACCAGCTTCCACGTTTTATTTTCCTGTAAATTTTTGTACTCGACTTTCATGGCTTCTAGTCATGCTTCTTGGTCTGGTCGATTAATGACCTCTGACACGTGTATTGGGTCGAAATCTTGGATACTCTGTTGATATATTTTTCTGGGTCTTCCCCGTTGGCCCGTCTTTTCAAGTTTTGGACGACCCCGTCCACGCTTTTCTACATTAATTTGTGTTTTATGTGTGTCTTCAGCCATCTCATCTTCGTCGGGTGATTGAATCAAATCTGCGTCTTCATCTTCCTCTTCTTGTGAATTTTGATTTTCATTATCTCGTTCCTCAAACATTGAATCCGAGAAAACAATAACATCTTTTTGCGGCATTTTATCTTGTGTGAGGAATTCAAAAAATTTAATATCTCGGGCTTTAATTACCATTTTCGTGCCTCGTTTCCACAGACGATAAGCTTTCGACTCTTCAGAGTAGCCTATTAACACATACTCATCACCCTTTGGCTGAAACTTTCCTCTGTTTGGTCCCTTGTATAGTGCTATTGCCTTGCTACCGATGATTCGTAGAAAACCAACGTACGGTTTCCGCCGTGTCCATGCTTCATATGGGGTTATTCCATCAAGTGCTTTGGTTGCGCTCCTATTCCTTAAATATGTTGCAGTATTAATGGCTTCGGCCCACAAAGAGTTCGGTAAATTCGCTTGTGCCATGAGGCACCTCGCCATTTCGACTAGCGTACGATTAGCGCGTTCCGCGACGCCGTTTTGTTGCGGTGTGTATTCGATACTTAATTGATGGATAATTCCCTCTTCTCTAAGAAAATTTTTAAACTCAGTAGAAAGATATTCTTTCGCGTTATCCGTGCGGATTTTTCTAATTTTTCGACCCGTTTGTCTTTCAACTTTTATTTTAAAATCTTTGAAAGCTTGAAATATATCCGACCGGTTTCTAAGCATCGCTGTATGTGTATAACGTGAATAATCGTCAATGAACGTTGCAAAATATTTCGCGCCTCCCAGCGATTCACTTCTCATAGGCCCACTTTCTCATAGACCCTTTTTCGCGACTTTCGGATTTCTTAAACGGTAGTACATGAATCTTACATTTAGCACATATTTCACAGTTCAACTCACTCAATCCTGTTGAAAAATTCATACCATCAACCATCTTACATACTTTCATTTTTTTCAAATCATTAAAATTAATATGTCCATACCTTGCATGCCATCTTATTAGTTTGTCATTATCATTATTATCGCATGTTTGCATAGCGCCCTCATTTTTTTCGTCTACAATATATAACTGATTGCGTTTTGTGGCTGTCAAGACCTTTACATTATTTCTATTTCTAATCGTCGCGTGATCTTTTTCAAATGTTACCGTATAACCGCGATCCGTCGCGCGCGAGATCGACAAAAGATTATTACGTAAACCTGGTACATACAACGCATTCTCTAATTTAACGGGCTTCGACGAAAATCTATTTGTTTTCGCGTCTAAATTTACATTACCTACACCAGTTGATTCTAAATAATGATCGTCAGCCGTATACACTTTGCATTGTTCGTTATTGTCTACATTTTCAAATTTATTTCGTTCGTTACACATATGTCTTGTCGCGCCGCTATCAAGACACCAAACTGTCGTGTTTTTAACCGGTTCCGTATTACACGCAATAGCAGTCATCGCTTCACTTAATTGATAAGAATTTTCTCGTTTCACACGCGGCTTAGATCTACACTCATTACTTCTATGCCCCTGTTTTCCGCAATTAAAACAAGTACCATTAAATTTTCGCGGTTTCGTTTTATTGTCTTTTGTATGAGCTCGCGTATGTCTGTTTCGATCGAAGTTGTCTTTTGTGTATAACGCGTCACTTTTCTTTTCACTCTCACCTAACTTCGCATCACGCTCGTTCTGCCTAGCTTCTTCTTCTTTTATTTTTGCCATAAGATTATCGAGTGTCGGTATATTGTCTCGCGACTCGATCGCGATACTAAAATTCTCGAAATCGCTTGGTAACGAGATTAACAACATTATCGACAGTAACTCGTCCGAAATTTCTATACCGGCTTCCTTGACATGCTCGGCTTTTTCGGAAAATTCGTTTAAATATTGCGTAATCGTTGTACCTGGTTTTCTTTCCATTCGCAGCAGTTCTTTACAGAGAGTCGCTTTTCTCACTGGTCCACGAGATTCGAAAATGATTTTTAATTTGTCCCATGCTTCTTGTGACGTACTTGCCTTTTTAATATGAATAAGCTGGCCATGCGTAACGCTTAAATTTATCAAAGCCAGAGCCTTTCCATCTTTCCTCATCCATTCCAGAGGATTTTGTTCGGGTTTCACTTCTGTACCATCGACGTATTGCCACAAGTCGTTGTACGTCAATACACTTTTCATTTGCACTTTCCATAAATCATAATTATTCTCCGTCAATTTTTCAATGTTCGAGAACATGCTCGGCGCGGCCATGTTCGTACACGGTTTTCGCACGTGGCCAACAATTTTCTTTTCCTTATATAAATTAATGGACTGCTGGGCCCATAACCTGACAGAGTTTGGCGTGCAGTGGGATGAAAAGACAACACAATTGGAACACGGTTAACTAGATATATTGAAAATATAATTATACAAAACAAAACTCTCGAGCGCGCCTGGACTCGACCAGGACATATTGCGAACAGAACTAAACTACGCACAAGATGCGAAACAAAAGAAAAAGATAAATGCGCCCTCTTTCCATAGATTTGGGGAACACATATAGATATTCTTCTAACAATAAGCAAATTTCATTAATACCTACAAATTCTGTAAGGGAATTAAAAATTTTACTACACGTTTTAAAGATTATGTGTCACTTCACAATAATTCTAATACTAATCAATCCATTTCACAATTAACAACAAATTCTTTATGCCAAAGTAACATTTTATTGGTTACTTTCAAAATATGCATTACGTCAAATTAACTTTCATACTAACAAGCAAATTTCATTAATGTCTACAAATTCTGTAAGGGAACATAAAATTTTATTAGCTGTTTTAAAAATTATGTGTCACTTCACAATAATTCTAATTCTAATAAATCCATTTCACAATTAACAACAAATCCTTTATGCCAAGGTAAGATTTTATTGGTTACATTAAGAATTATGACATTTCGTCAACTTAACTTTGATACTCATAATTAAAATTTAATAAATACCTACAAATTCTGTAAGGGAATTAAAAATTTTATTAGACGTTTTAAAAATTATGAGTCACTTCACAATAATTCTAATACTAATAAATCCATTTCACAATTAACAACAAAATCTTTAAGCCAATGTAAGATTTTATTGGTTACTTTCAAAATTATGCATAACGTCAAATTAACTTTGATACTAATAAGCAAATTTCATTAATGTCTATAAATTCTGTAAGGGAACATAAAATTTTATTAGCTGTTTTAAAAATTATGTGTCACTTCACAATAATTCTAATTCTAATAAATCCATTTCACAATTAACAACAAATCATTTATGCCAAGGTATGATTTTATTGGTTACATTAAAAATTAGGCATTACGTCAAATTACTTTAATACTAATAAATAAAATTTAATAAATACGTACAAATTCTGTAAGGGATATAAAATTTTAATAGCTGTTTTAAAAATTATTTGTCACTTCACAATAATTCTGATACTAATAAATCCATTTCACAATTAACAACAAATCTATTATGTCAAGGTAAGATTTTATTGGTTACATTACAAATTATGCATTAAGTCAAATTAACTTTGATACTAATAAATAAGATTTAATAAATACGTACAAATTCTGTAAGGGATTTAAAATATTATTAGCTGTTTTAAAAATTATGTGTCACTTCACAATAATTCTAGTACTAATAAATCCATTTCACAATTAACAACAAATCCATCATACCAAGGTAATATTTTATTGGTTACATTAAAAATTATGCATTAAGTCAAATTAACTTTGATACTAATAAATAAAATTTAATAAGTACGTACAAATTCTGTAAGGGATTTTAAATTTTATTAGCTGTTTTAAAAATTATGTGTCACTTCACAATAATTCTATAAGTAATAACTACATTTCACAAATACCTGCAAACCTTTTATGCGAAGGTAAGATTTTATTGGTTACTTTCAAAATTATGCATTACGTCAAATTAACTTTGATACTAATAGGCCAATTTCATTAATACCAACAAATTCTGTTAGGGAATTAAAAATTTTATTAGCCGTTTTAAAAATTATGTGTCACTTTACAATAATTCTAATACTAATAAATCCATTTCACAATTAACAACAAAATCTTTATGCCAATGTAAGATTTTATTGGTTACTTTCAAAATTATGCATTACGTCAAATTAACTTTGATACTAATAAGCAAATTTCATTAATGTCTACAAATTCTGTAAGGGAACATAAAATTTTATTAGCTGTTTTAAAAATTATGTGTCACTTCACAATAATTCTGATACTAATAAATCCATTTCACAATTAACAACAAATCTATTATGCCAAGGTAAGATTTTATTGGTTACATTAAAAATTATGCATTAAGTCAAATTAACTTTGATACTAATAAATAAAATTTAATAAATACGTACAAATTCTGTAAGGGATTTAAAATTTTATTAGCTGTTTTAAAAATTATGTGTCACTTCACAATAATTCTAATCCTAATAAATCCATTTCACAATTAACAACAAATCCATTATGCCAAGGTACGATTTTATTGGTTACATTAAAAATTATGCATTAAGTCAAATTAACTTTGATACTAATAAATAAAATTTAATAAGTACGTACAAATTCTGTAAGGGATTTTAAATTTTATTAGCTGTTTTAAAAATTATGTGTCACTTCATAATAATTCTATAAGTAATAACTACATTTCACAAATACCTGCAAACCTTTTATGCGAAGGTAAGATTTTATTGGTTACTTTCAAAATTATGCATTACGTCAAATTAACTTTGATACTAATAGGCAAATTTCATTAATACCAACAAATTCTGTTAGGGAATTAAAAATTTTATTAGCCGTTTTAAAAATTATGTGTCACTTTACAATAATTCTAATACTAATAAATCCATTTCACAATTAACAACAAATCCTTTATGCCAAGGTATGATTTTATTGGTTACATTAAAAATTATGCATTACGTCAAATTAAGTTTGATACTAATAAGCAAGTTTCATTAATACCTAGAAATTCTGTAAGGGATTTAAAATTTTATTAATTGTTTTAAAAATTATGTGTCACTTCACATTAATTCTAATACTAATGAATCCGTTTCACTATATCCAACAAATCCTTTATGCCAAGGTAAGATTTTATTGGTTACATTAAAAATTATGACATTGCGTCAAATTAACTTTGATACTCATAATTAAAATTTAATAAATACCTACAAATTCTGTAAGGGAATTTAAAATTTGATTAGCTGTTTTAAAAATTATCTGTTACTACACATTAATTCTAATACTAATAAATCCATTTCACAATTAACAACAAATCCATTATGCCAAGGTAAGATTTTATTGGTTACATTAAAAATTATGCATTAAGACAAATTAACTTTGATACGAATAAATAAAATTTAATAAATACGTACAAATTCTGTAAGGGATTTAAAATTTTATTAGCTGTTTTAAAAATTAGGTGTCACTTCACAATAATTCTAATACTAATAAATCCATTTCACAATTAACAACAAATCCATTATGCCAAGGTAAGATTTTATTGGTTACATTAAAAATTATGCATTAAGTCAAATTAACTTTGATACTAATAAATAAAATTTAATAAGTACGTACAAATTCTGTAAGGGATTTTAAATTTTATTAGCTGTTTTAAAAATTATGTGTCACTTCATAATAATTCTATAAGTAATAACTACATTTCACAAATACCTGCAAACCTTTTATGCGAAGGTAAGATTTTATTGGTTACTTTCAAAATTATGCATTACGTCAAATTAACTTTGATACTAATAGGCAAATTTCATTAATACCAACAAATTCTGTTAGGGAATTAAAAATTTTATTAGCCGTTTTAAAAATTATGTGTCACTTTACAATAATTCTAATACTAATAAATCCATTTCACAATTAACAACAAATCCTTTATGCCAAGGTATGATTTTATTGGTTACATTAAAAATTATGCATTACGTCAAATTAAGTTTGATACTAATAAGCAAGTTTCATTAATACCTAGAAATTCTGTAAGGGATTTAAAATTTTATTAATTGTTTTAAAAATTATGTGTCACTTCACATTAATTCTAATACTAATGAATCCGTTTCACTATATCCAACAAATCCTTTATGCCAAGGTAAGATTTTATTGGTTACATTAAAAATTATGACATTGCGTCAAATTAACTTTGATACTCATAATTAAAATTTAATAAATACCTACAAATTCTGTAAGGGAATTTAAAATTTGATTAGCTGTTTTAAAAATTATCTGTTACTACACATTAATTCTAATACTAATAAATCCATTTCACAATTAACAACAAATCCATTATGCCAAGGTAAGATTTTATTGGTTACATTAAAAATTATGCATTAAGACAAATTAACTTTGATACGAATAAATAAAATTTAATAAATACGTACAAATTCTGTAAGGGATTTAAAATTTTATTAGCTGTTTTAAAAATTAGGTGTCACTTCACAATAATTCTAATACTAATAAATCCATTTCACAATTAACAACAAATCCATTATGCCAAGGTAAGATTTTATTGGTTACATTAAAAATTATGCATTAAGTCAAATTAACTTTGATACTAATAAATAAAATTTAATAAGTACGTACAAATTCTGTAAGGGATTTTAAATTTTATTAGACGTTTTAAAAATTATGTGTCACTTCACAATAATTCTATAAGTAATAACTACATTTCACAAATACCTGCAAACCTTTTATGCGAAGGTAAGATTTTATTGGTTACTTTCAAAATTATGCATTATGTCAAATTAACTTTGATACTAATAGGCAAATTTCATTAATACCAACAAATTCTGTTAGGGAATTAAAAATTTTATTAGCAGTTTTAAAAATTATGTGTCACTTCACAATAATTCTAGTACTAATAAATCCATTTCACAATTAACAACAAATCCCTTATGCCCAGGTATGATTTTATTGGTTACATTAAAAATTATGCATTAAGTCAAATTAACTTTGATACTAATAAGCAAATTTCATTAATACCTACAAATTCTGTAAGGGAATTAAAAATTTTATTACACGTTTTAAAGATTATGTGTCACTTCACAATAATTCTAATACTAATCAATCCATTTCACAATTAACAACTAATTCTTTAGGCCAAGGTAACATTTTATTGGTTACTTTCAAAATATGCATTACGTCAAATTAACTTTCATACTAATAAGCAAATTTCATTAATGCCTACAAATTCTGTAAGGGATTTAAAATTTTATTAGCTGTTTTAAAAATTAGGTGTCACTTCACAATAATTCTAATACTAATAAATCCATTTCACAATTAACAACAAATCCATTATGCCAAGGTAAGATTTTATTGGTTACATTAAAAATTATGCATTAAGTCAAATTAACTTTGATACTAATAAATAAGATTTAATAAATACGTACAAATTCTGTAAGGGATTTAAAATATTATTAGCTGTTTTAAAAATTATGTGTCACTTCACAATAATTCTAATACTAATACATCCATTTCACAATTAACAACAAATCCATTATGAAAAGGTAAGATTTTATTGGTTACATTAAAAATTATGCATTAAGTCAAATTAACTTTGATACTAATAAACAAAATTTAATAAGTACGTACAAATTCTGTAAGGGATTTAAAATTTTATTAGCTGTTTTAAAAATTATGTGTCACTTCACAGTAATTCTAATACTAATAAATCCATTTCACAATTAACAACAAAATCTTTATGCCAATGTAAGATTTTATTGATTACTTTCAAAATTATGCATTACGTCAAATTAACTTTGATACTAATAAGCAAATTTCATTAATGTCTACAAATTCTGTAAGGGAACATAAAATTTTATTAGCTGTTTTAAAAATTATGTGTCACTTCACAATAATTCTGATACTAATAAATCCATTTCACAATTAACAACAAATCTATTATGCCAAGGTAAGATTTTATTGGTTACATTAAAAATTATGCATTAAGTCAAATTAACTTTGATACTAATAAATAAAATTTAATAAATACGTACAAATTCTGTAAGGGATTTAAAATTTTATTAGCTGTTTTAAAAATTATGTGTCACTTCACAATAATTCTAATCCTAATAAATCCATTTCACAATTAACAACAAATCCATTATGCCAAGGTACGATTTTATTGGTTACATTAAAAATTATGCATTAAGTCAAATTAACTTTGATACTAATAAATAAAATTTAATAAGTACGTACAAATTCTGTAAGGGATTTTAAATTTTATTAGCTGTTTTAAAAATTATGTGTCACTTCACAATAATTCTATAAGTAATAACTACATTTCACAAATACCTGCAAACCTTTTATGCGAAGGTAAGATTTTATTGGTTACTTTCAAAATTATGCATTACGTCAAATTAACTTTGATACTAATAGGCAAATTTCATTAATACCAACAAATTCTGTTAGGGAATTAAAAATTTTATTAGCCGTTTTAAAAATTATGTGTCACTTTACAATAATTCTAATACTAATAAATCCATTTCACAATTAACAACAAATCCTTTATGCCAAGGTATGATTTTATTGGTTACATTAAAAATTATGCATTACGTCAAATTAAGTTTGATACTAATAAGCAAGTTTCATTAATACCTAGAAATTCTGTAAGGGATTTAAAATTTTATTAATTGTTTTAAAAATTATGTGTCACTTCACATTAATTCTAATACTAATGAATCCGTTTCACTATATCCAACAAATCCTTTATGCCAAGGTAAGATTTTATTGGTTACATTAAAAATTATGACATTGCGTCAAATTAACTTTGATACTCATAATTAAAATTTAATAAATACCTACAAATTCTGTAAGGGAATTTAAAATTTGATTAGCTGTTTTAAAAATTATCTGTTACTACACATTAATTCTAATACTAATAAATCCATTTCACAATTAACAACAAATCCATTATGCCAAGGTAAGATTTTATTGGTTACATTAAAAATTATGCATTAAGACAAATTAACTTTGATACGAATAAATAAAATTTAATAAATACGTACAAATTCTGTAAGGGATTTAAAATTTTATTAGCTGTTTTAAAAATTAGGTGTCACTTCACAATAATTCTAATACTAATAAATCCATTTCACAATTAACAACAAATCCATTATGCCAAGGTAAGATTTTATTGGTTACATTAAAAATTATGCATTAAGTCAAATTAACTTTGATACTAATAAATAAAATTTAATAAGTACGTACAAATTCTGTAAGGGATTTTAAATTTTATTAGACGTTTTAAAAATTATGTGTCACTTCACAATAATTCTATAAGTAATAACTACATTTCACAAATACCTGCAAACCTTTTATGCGAAGGTAAGATTTTATTGGTTACTTTCAAAATTATGCATTATGTCAAATTAACTTTGATACTAATAGGCAAATTTCATTAATACCAACAAATTCTGTTAGGGAATTAAAAATTTTATTAGCAGTTTTAAAAATTATGTGTCACTTCACAATAATTCTAGTACTAATAAATCCATTTCACAATTAACAACAAATCCCTTATGCCCAGGTATGATTTTATTGGTTACATTAAAAATTATGCATTAAGTCAAATTAACTTTGATACTAATAAGCAAATTTCATTAATACCTACAAATTCTGTAAGGGAATTAAAAATTTTATTACACGTTTTAAAGATTATGTGTCACTTCACAATAATTCTAATACTAATCAATCCATTTCACAATTAACAACTAATTCTTTAGGCCAAGGTAACATTTTATTGGTTACTTTCAAAATATGCATTACGTCAAATTAACTTTCATACTAATAAGCAAATTTCATTAATGCCTACAAATTCTGTAAGGGATTTAAAATTTTATTAGCTGTTTTAAAAATTAGGTGTCACTTCACAATAATTCTAATACTAATAAATCCATTTCACAATGAACAACAAATCCATTATGAAAAGGTAAGATTTTATTGGTTACATTAAAAATTATGCATTAAGTCAAATTAACTTTGATACTAATAAACAAAATTTAATAAGTACGTACAAATTCTGTAAGGGATTTAAAATTTTATTAGCTGTTTTAAAAATTATGTGTCACTTCACAGTAATTCTAATACTAATAAATCCATTTCACAATTAACAACTGTGGCGCGCATGTGCCCGCACGATCGATACTATCGAGGATCGATCGGACTGATCGAACGGAACGCAGCGACGAGTCGGAGAGACAGAGAGGAGAAGAGACGCTAACGCGATCGACACGCAGTCGAGACAATGATCGTGTATTAAGTCTGTTATAATTATATTACTTAAACTTATCACTAAATATATATTGTTTTTACTATTATGGGTGTCTCGTTATTTCCGGACCACAAATGGTAGCAGAGCGTGGTTCGTGCTTTATAAATAAAAGAATAGACTAAGAAGAAAAATAGAGGTTAGTAAAAACAGGTGGCGGTTACCGTATTGTTTCGGGAAAAATAGATTATAGAAAGAAGAATAGTCAGAGCGATAAAATGGATAGTACCATGATGGCAACGGGCAAAATAGAGCAACTGACAAACAGCAACTATCACGTGTGGGCGTTAAAAGTATCCGCAGCTTTAAGAAGCCGGAAATTATTTAAGGACGCGATAGAAAATGAAGAGCCACCCGTTGTTAACGACGAAGGGACACCAGAAGGTAAAAAACGTCTAGCGTGGGAAGCGAAAAATGACGAAGCGTTTGGTATTATTATATTAACACTATCTGACGAGCATGCGGGATTGTTCCTGGGGGAAACCAGTGCGAAAAAGGTGTGGAACGAATTAAAAAAAATGTATATGGGTCAAGCAGAAGATCAAATAATAGACATAGGACTAGAACTAAGAAATATTAGAATGGGAAGCCATGAGGCAGTAATAGATTATGTAAACAGAGCAAAAAATATTGCATCAAGGAGTGCAGCTCTAGGTAGAGTTATTGCAATTAGAGAAATAGTATACCATGTAGTTAGAGGTGTGCATCAGAAATTTGAAAAGACAGCTGTAGTATTAAGAGCGCAGAGAGATATCAGTTTAGAAGACGTACAGCGAATCCTTTGTGAAGAAGAAGGTCGCTTAAAGCCAAACAATAGCAATTACCATTCTGAAGGAAATTTAACGAATGAAAAAGCATATAGAGTTTCACGTGATAGACCTAAACGGAACAGTGGTTGTTACATCTGTGGTAGACAAAATCATTTAGCAAAAGACTGCTTTCACAGGAGTGACAGAGGAGGAAATAGAGGCACTAGAGGAAAATCATACACAGGGAATAGGCGAGGATTTGGATTTGGCAACAGAAGAGAGCAATCGAATATGGCCACTGAGAATCGAGAAGAATATGCCTTCAGAGCATCGTTGCAAACAACACAATGTAAAGATTATGATAGTACCTTGTGCAATAAACAAAAATGGATAATAGACTCTGGAACATCATCACACATGACACCTGATGTAACATGCATGACAAATGTTAAGCCATACTCAACAAAGGTAAATTTGGCAGAAAATGGAAAATATTTAATATCAAAAAGCAGGGGAGATATCCATGGTAGTACCACAGTAGGAAATGAACACAAGAATATTTGTATTACCAACGTTTTACATATTCCAGATTTGCGTACCAATTTAATGTCAGTCAGTCAGCTAGTAAATAATGGAAATCAAGTTATATTTTCAGGAAAATCTGTTACTATAATAGGACCAAGAAAGGAGATACTAGGAGTTGGAAACAAAGAAAACGGAATCTACACCCTGGAAACATGTATCAAGAACGATAAAACATATCTAGCATCCCAGGTGGGCACAGACAAAAATAGAGACACATCTGAAAGCCCAGATACAGAAGAAGTTGGCGGTGCTAAAATAAATGTAATGTTATGGCACAGAAGACTGGGACATATATGTGAGGAGTATTTAACAAATATGAGAAGGAAAGAAATGGTGAGAGGTCTTGATTATCCTATACAAAGTTTAGGAATGTGTGAGACATGTATAATGGGGAAGGGATCTCAAGCTTCACACCAAAGGTTGAACGCGAGATCTGCAAAGGGCCCACTCGACTTGGTTCATATAGATTTATGCGGGCCAATGCAGGTAAAATCGCTCAATGGAAGTCGTTATATGTTTGTTTTAATTGATGACTACAGTAGATATATATGTGTATATTTTTTAAAAACCAAAGACGAAGCGTTTTATAGATTTAAGGAGTACATAAATAGATACGAAAATACGCTTAAAAGGAAAATAGTAGCTGTAAGATCTGATAATGGTAGGGAGTTCGTGAACAACGATTTTAAGACACTGTTTAGTCAGAAGGGTATACGGCATGAAAAAACCGTACCATTCAACCCGGAGAGCAACGGAATCGCAGAAAGAGCGAACAGGACTTTACTGGACAAGACGAGGACAATGCTAATTGACAGCGGTCTACCGGGAAGATTTTGGGCAGAGGCGGTCGCCACAGCGACATACGTACGAAATAGATGCGCAGTAAAAGGAGCGACAATGACACCGATAGAGATGTGGGAAGGGAAAAAGCCAACCATATCACACATTAAAGTATTTGGATGTACGGCGTATTATTACATACCGAAAAATTATAGAAGTAAATTTCAACCTATATCCAAGAAGGGAATATTCATTGGATATTCAGATGATAGTAGAGCATACAGAATATATGATGTAGAAACGGGTAAAATACATGCAGCACGGTCGGTAAAATTTAATGAGAAAATCATGGGCTCTAACTTAATAAAATCGGTAGAAGAACAGGAGGATCTCAATAATATTATATACATAAACGAAAGAAATAACGTTGTAGAAGAGGATTATACAGAAATAGATAATGAAAATCAGGAAAGAAAGGTTAGTACGAATGATCAGGAAGAACAGAGGAACGATACAATAGAGAATGTGGAAACTGAAAATGATATAGAAGAACATCAAGAAAGTAGAAAACGTGGGCGTAAACCAGGAAAGGGAATGCAGGACATACAAGAGGAACATAGAAAACAATTAATGGAAACTGAGAGACGACTGAGAGAAGAGGGGGTAAGACGATCTAGAAGATTGCAGGAAAAAGAGGAGCAGACAAGTTTCGTTAACAGCCAAGACATAGAATTACCGAACAACTATACAGAAGCAATAAAATCAGAGGATTCAGAGAATTGGAAAAAGGCCATGACAAATGAGATGGATACGATGAAGCAACATAGGGTATGGAAATTAATACCATGACATGAGGGGTTAAAACCCATAAAAAGTCGTTGGGTTTATAGTAAAAAACGGACACCAGGAGGCGAGGTAAAGTACAAAGCAAGGTTAGTAGCAGTAGGTAGCAACCAAAAATTAGGTATAAATTATAAGGAATCATTTGCGCCTGTAATAAGACTAGAAACAGTAAGGATTATGCTATCACTAGCCGCAATATACAAAATGACAATTAAACAATTCGATATAAAATCAGCTTATCTCTACGGAGACTTGAAAGAAAAAATATATATGGAACAGCCACCAGGTTTGGTAGAGGATAACAATAAGGTATGTGAGCTAAGAAAAAGTATATACGGATTATCTCAGTCAGGACATTACTGGAATGAGAAGTTGCATAGCACACTGGTATCATTAGGACTCATGCGGATAGAAGGTGAGCCATGTGCGTATATAATGAAAAAGGGACGACAACAACTGATGGTCGGTGTTTACGTGGACGATTTCCTCATGATAGGATCAGATGAGGCAATAATTGAAGAAATTAAAGTAAAAATAAGACAACATTTTGAACTAGTAGAAATAGAAGAAAAGAATTTTTTAAATATTAAGATAACGGAGGATGCGAACGGGGTACAACTGTCTCAGATGTCGTACATCAAGAAGATTTTAAAAGAACATAAATTAGAAAACTACAATCCAGTAAAAACACCGATATGTCCAACACAAGATTTGGATGTGTATGAAGATTCACCTAAAACAGATCAAACCGAATATCAAGAATTACTGGGATCACTCATGTATATAGCCGTTGGAACAAGACCCGATATTTCTTATGCAATAAGTAGACTATCACGATATAATCAAGAACCAAGAATGATACATTTGACAGCAGTAAAAAGAGTATACAGATATCTTAAGGGAACAATAGATTATAAATTGCAATATGATCGAAGAGAGTCACCGTTAGTAATGAGTACCGATGCAAGTTGGAGTGTAACGAAAGATGCCAAGTCTTATGGAGCCTATGTAGCCAGGATAGGAAATAACGTAGTAACATGGAAATGTCAGAAACAACAATTAGTAGCATTGTCGACGTGTGAAGCGGAATTATTGGCCATATGTGAGGGAGTAAGACAGGTAAGATGGATTAAGACAATATTAGAAGGGTTGGAAATGGAACATCTTTGTAAAAACCCAACCGAGGTGCGGACAGATAGTAAAGCTGCTATAGACTGGATAAGTAAGGATAAAATTACCAATCGGACGAAACACATTAATAGAAAGTATTATTTTGTGAAAGACGAAGTAAAGGAGAAAAGTATTGAACTGAGATATATAAAATCCGAAGAAAATGAGGCTGATCTATTAACGAAAGGTATGACAGAAGAAAAAATAACTAAAGGAATTAAGATGTTACAGATTTTTCGATAAGATCGTGCGTCCAAAAGGGGGAATTGTGGCGCGCATGTGCCCGCACGATCGATACTATCGAGGATCGATCGGACTGATCGAACGGAACGCAGCGACGAGTCGGAGAGACAGAGAGGAGAAGAGACGCTAACGCGATCGACACGCAGTCGAGACAATGATCGTGTATTAAGTCTGTTATAATTATATTACTTAAACTTATCACTAAATATATATTGTTTTTACTATTATGGGTGTCTCGTTATTTCCGGACCACAACAACAAATCCATTATGCCAAAGTAGGATTTTATTGGCTACATTAAAAATTACGCATTACGTCAAATTAACTTTGATGCTAATAAATAAAATTTAATAAATACGTACAAATTCTGTAAGGGATTAAAAATTTTATTAGCTGTTTTAAAAATTATGTGTCACTTCACAATAATTCTAATACTAATAAATCCATTTCACAATTAACAACAAATACTTTATGCCAAGGTAAGATTTTATTGGTTACTTTAAAAATTATGCATTAAGTCAAATTAACTTTGATACTAATAAATAAAATTTAATAAATACCTACAAATTCTGTAAGGGAATTAAAAATTTTATTAGCTGTTTTAAAAATTATGTGTCACTTCACAATAATTCTAATACTAATAAATCCATTTCACAATTAACAACAAATCCTTTATGCCAATGTAACATTTTATTGACTACACTGAAAATTATGCATTACGTCAAATTAACTTTAATACTAATAAATAAAATTTAATGAATACCTACAAATTCTGTCAGGGAATTTAAAATTTGATTAGCTGTTTTAAAAATTATGTGTCACTTCACATTAATTCTAATACTAATGAAACCGTTTCACTGAACCCAACAAATCCTTTATGCCAAGGTAAGATTTTATTGGGTACATTAAAAATTATGACATTGCGTCAAATTAACTTTGATACTCTTAATTAAAATTTAATAAATACCTACAAATTCTGTAAGGGAATTTAAAATTTGATTAGCTGTTTTAAAAATTATGTGTTACTACACATTAATTCTAATACTAATAAATCCATTTCACAATTAACAACAAATCCTTTATGCCAAGGTATGATTTTATTGGTTACATTAAATATTATGCATTAAGTCAAATTAACTTTGATACTAATAAGCAAATTTCATTAATACCTACAAATTCTGTAAGGGAACATAAAATTTTATTAGCTGTTTTAAAAATGATGTGTTACTACACATTAATTCTAATACTAATGAATCCATTTCACAATTAACAACAAATCCTTTATGCCAAGGTAAGATTTTATTGGTTACTGTGAAAATTATGCATTACGTCAAATTAACATTGATACTAATAAGCAAATTTCATTAATGCCTACAAATTCTGTAAGGGAATTAAAAATTTTATTAGCTGTTTTTAAAATTATGTGTCACTTCACAATAATTCTAATACTAATAAATTCATTTCACAATTAACAACAAATCCATTATGCCAAGGTAAGATTTTATTGGGTACATTAAGAATTATGCATTAAGTCAAATTAACTTTGATACTAATAAATAAAATTTAATAAATACCTACAAATTCTGTAAGGGAATTTAAAATTTGATTAGCTGTTTTAAAAATTATGTGTCACTTCACATTAATTCTAATACTAATGAATCCGTTTCACTGAACCCAACAAATCCTTTATGCCAAGGTAAGATTTTATTGGTTACATTAAAAATTATGACATTGCGTCAAATTAACTTTGATACTCATAATTAAAATTTAATAAATACCTACAAATTCTGTAAGGGAATTTAAAATTTGATTAGCTGTTTTAAAAATTATGTGTCACTTCACATTAATTCTAATACTAATGAATCCGTTTCACTGAACCCAACAAATCCTTTATGCCAAGGTAAGATTTTATTGGTTAGATTAAAAATTATGACATTGCGTCAACTTAACTTTGATACTCATAATTAAAATTTAATAAATACCTACAAATTCTGTAAGGCATTTAAAATTTGATTAGCTGTTTTAAAAATTATGTGTCACTTCACATTAATTCTAATACTAATGAATCCGTTTCACTGAACCCAACAAATCCTTTATGCCAAGGTAAGATTTTATTGGGTACATTAAAAATTATGACATTGCGTCAAATTAACTTTGATACTCTTAATTAAAATTTAATAAATACCTACAAATTCTGTAAGGGAATTTAAAATTTGATTAGCTGTTTTAAAAATTATGTGTTACTACACATTAATTCTAATACTAATAAATCCATTTCACAATTAACAACAAATCCTTTATGCCAAGGTATGATTTTATTGGTTACATTAAATATTATGCATTAAGTCAAATTAACTTTGATACTCATAATTATAATTTAATAAATACCTGCAATTTCTGTAAGGGAATTTAAAATTTGATTAGCTGTTTTAAAAATTATGTGTCACTTCACATTAATTCTAATACTAATGAATCCGTTTCACTGAACCCAACAAATCCTTTATGCCAAGGTAAGATTTTATTGGTTAGATTAAAAATTATGACATTGCGTCAACTTAACTTTGATACTCATAATTAAAATTTAATAAATACCTACAAATTCTGTAAGGCATTTAAAATTTTATTAGCTGTTTTAAAAATTATGTGTCACTTCACAATAATTCTAATACTAATAAATCCATTTCACCATTAACAACAAATCCATTATGCCAAGGTAAGATTTTATTGGTTACATTAAAAATTATGCATTACGTCAAATTGACGTTGATACGAATAAATAAAATTTAATAAATACCTACAAATTCTGTAAGGGAATTTAAAATTTTATTAGATGTTTTAAAAATTATGTGTTACTATACATTAATTCTAATACTAATGAATCCGTTTCACTATACCCAACAAATCCTTTATGCCAAGGTAAGATTTTATTGCTTACATTAAAAATTATGCATTACGTCAAATTAACTTTGATACTAATAAGCAAATTTCATTAATACCTACAAATTGTGTAAAGGAAACAAAAATTTCCCTTTTTTTAGAAATTACGTGTTACATAGCATTAATTCTAATACTAATAAGTACATTTCACAATTACCTACATATTCTATAAGCGAAGGTAATATTTTATTCGTTATATTAGAAATTATGCATTATGTCAAATTAACTTTGACACTAATAAACAAATTTCATAAATAACTACAAATTATGTAAGGGAAGGTAAAATTTTATTCGTTACTTTAGAAATTACGCATTACGTCAAATTAACTTTGACACTAATAAACTTATATGATAGAGCGGGTGAAGCGGTGTAGACAGACTGGTAGATGCTCAATTTTTACATTCGTTAATGCACATAGATGTCGCATGGGGTCGAGGCGTCGCCACTCCAACACTTCCCCTCGATGCGGAGACTCCTCTCTCAATGGTCAACCCTAGTAGGTCCCTGCAATGCAGATGTTTGGGGCCTGGCAAGCCCTTAGTCATGATATCCGCCGTTATGTCCTCGGCGGAGACATGTCTGATTTTTATCAATTTTTCATCCACGGCCTCACGTACGAAATGGTGGCGTACGTCGATATGTTTTGTTCTGCCGTGATAAACTGGATTCTCGGCCAACCTGTGTGCTCCATTATTGTCGCAGTGTATACTTACGTCAGCAAGCGCATCAAAACCCAGCTCCAAAACAAATTTGCGCAGGTGAATTACCTCCTTGGTCGCCCCGCTGAGTGCCATGTAGTCAGCCTCCGTCGAAGAGAGCGCCACGGTTCTTTGCTTCCTGGACTCTCAAGACACAGCAGCTCCGGCCAGTAAGAAAGCGTATCCGGTATAGGACCTCCTGTCATCCGGACAGTTCGCCCAGTCAGCGTCGACATAACCAGCCAAGGGCTCTGCTGTTTTCTTGAACGATAGACCCATCGACGATGTGGCTTTCAGGTATCGGAGCACGCGCTTCGCTGCTGCCCAATGATCTCCATCGTAACAGTTGTATTGGCTCAAGTAACTGGCAACATGCGCGATGTCAGGTCTAGTGCATACAGCAATGTACATCAAGCTCCCGACGAGCTCGAGGTATGGGAGCTTTCACCCCAGAAAGAATTCGGTAGTCCCGACTGAACCAATAAACATCTGGTCATGTCCATTAATGTCCGGTTGCGCCGTTCCGCAACTCCGTTTTGTTCCGGGTTGTGCGTCACTGTCAGTCTGAGTCCTATGCCGTTCGATTTGAGGAAATTATCAAACTCTTTATTACAGTATTCTTTGCCGTTATCGCTATGCAAATTCTTTACCTTCCTGCCGGTTTACTCCTTAAATGATTCTAGCACTTGATGCTTACCCCTTAATAGACGAATCTCGCATCAACCGGAGAAGTCATCAATGAATGTAACGAAATATTTCGCTCTTCCGTTCGACTCTGTGCGCATCGGACCGCACACGTCCGAGTGAACGTTTTCTAATAACCTTGAGTTTCGTTCCAACGTTTTAAGAAAAGGAGTTCGCGACATTTTTCCGTAAATACACGTATCGCATTCGTAATTCCCGTCGTGGCTTTCTAAACGCATTCCTTCTACACGCCCGTTTTTGTTGCATTCGAAAAGGCCTCTAAAGTTTAAATGGCCCATTCGTCGGTGCCATCTTTGCGTCAAATTAATTTCCGATCTCGTACTACATTTCTCGGCTATACACGCGGTCGCGTCACGCTCCCTCTCGCGTAAAAAATATAGTCCGTTTTTCCGCTCGCATGATAATATAACCTCGCCGGTATCTGCGGCGATTTGCGCAGATTTATTGTTGAAAACCACCTTTAAACCTCTGTCGGTAATTTTTGTTACCGATAATAAATTCGTTCGTAGGTCCGTTACGTAGAGGGCATCGTTCACTGTCACGTTCGTAGATTTTCCGTTCGATTACGCGACGAAGGACACCGTACCTTTAGCTTTAATTTCCGCTGTGTCGTTCGCTAAACCGAGCGTTCCTTGTTTAACCTCTGTCACGATCGCGAATTTGTCTTCTCTGTTGCACAAA
This sequence comes from Coelioxys conoideus, assembly GCA_947623535.1. Lineage (NCBI taxonomy): Eukaryota > Metazoa > Arthropoda > Insecta > Hymenoptera > Megachilidae > Coelioxys > Coelioxys conoideus. The sequence goes on along the minus strand of CANQJN010000021.1, from coordinate 2,564,833 downwards.
TGAGCCGTACAGCCGCTGTCGAGGCACCATCTAGCGTTTCGCACATCGTTCGCTTCCGCACTGTTTTCCGCTACGCACGACTCGTCTTCAATGGCGTACAAAGATGCATGATTCGCTTTATCGTCCCGTTTCACTTTTTCTTTACATTCCGACGCTTTATGTCCGACTTTTCTACACCGATGACACTTGTATTTAAACGATTCCGACTTCTTATTTTCAGTATTCACATTTCGTCGCTTTTCGAATTTCTTTTTCGCGTACATAGCGTTCGGTGTATCTTCCCGCGTATCGTTTTTTCTTGCGTCGTTTTCTTTTACGATCTTTATCCGCAGAATTTCGAGTGACGGTCATCGCGCGACTCAATCGCACAGCGAAAATTCTCGAATCTATATGGGAGGCTGTAAAGAAGCATCACCGATAATAAATCTTGATTTATCTGTATTTCCATCTCACCTAGCTTGTCTACAGTATCGAAGAACTCCGTGAGATGTTCGCGTGCATCCCCGCTTTCGGCCATCTTTTGCAATGTCAATCGCTTCAACAACGTGGCTTTTCGGGCTGGTCCCTTCGATTGGTATATTTCCTGTAATTTTAGTCAGACTTGTCTCGATGTGGTACATCCTTTAATCTGCTTCAGTTCCGAAGGATTGGTGCACAGAATAATATCTGCTTTAGCTTTTCGATCCTCCGTCTCCCATTTTTCCGCCGCTTCTCTTGATCTTTCGTCTGCGCCGACGATTTCGGGTTTCGTTTTTCCACCGCTCACGTATCCCCACGTGTCATTCTTGATGAGCAACGCTTCCATCTGGATTTTCCAGGTGTCGAAGTTATCTTTGTATAACGGCTCGATTGTTACAGTCGACGCGGCCATGATTATTCTCTCAAAAAACGTAATAACCTTAACTATTTACTGCGCGTGTTTGACAATGCCTGGTCCCATAACCTGATAAGACAGAGCGGGTGAAGCGGTGTAGACAGACTGGTAGATTCTCAATTTTTACATTCGTCAATGCACATAGATGTCGCATGGGGTCGTGGCGTCGCCACTCCAACATAAACAAACTTCATTAATACCTTCGAATTCTGTAAGGGAAGGTAAAATTTTATTAGCTGTTTTAAAAATAATGTGTTACTTCACATTAATTCTAATGCTAATAAATACATTTCACATATACCTACAAATTCTGTAAGTGAATGTAAAATTTTATTGGTTACCTTAAAAATAATGCCTTACTGTAACGATTTTTACGCATTCGTCGTTGCGTACTGGTGTTCGGACAGGGTGATTTGGACATTAACGATGACTCGTGAATTACTGCGCAACGTTTATTGCACAGAGTCAAGTACACGAGTAACAAACAATAAATACAGTCATTTACACATGATCGAGTATTCACAAAACAGTTATTCTAATGAGCGCGCTGACCATGGTCGTTGTATGCGACACGTGGTCGAGAGTGTTCGGAGGTTATTTCGAGATATTATTGATCTCTGAGCAGTCTGTGATTATATTAATCACTCGCGGAGCGTTCTGTTCACAATTACGCGTTCTGAGAGGACTTTCTAATTATACAACATAAAACAGAGCGGTCTTTCACTGAGCAGGCAGTAACGAACGTACATGTTAACACGCGGACAAAAAGTTGACTCGAAACAGTCACTTGTGAGATATTATTGATCTCACGAGCAGCCTGTGATTATATTACTCACTCGCGGAGTATTCTCACATGAGAATTCTGAGCGTACTTTAACACTTTACAACATAAAGAGCGTACAAGCGAGCATAAGAGCGGACTGGAACAAACACGAGAGCGCCCGTTGAGAAGACTCAGAGATGACTGACTTCACGTTGCGATCGATCTAAATATCGATTAATCGTAACGTGAATCATTATGACTGCTCATAGATGACGCTATTGGTGTTAATCGTGTGGCGACCACTCATGCAGTGCCATCTAAGCGAGTGCGCTTCGTAGCTGATACTCTAGGAACCAGACACCAGCGCCACACTCAAAAATAGACGATTGTTCCTCCCCTTAAAATTCAGTTATTCAATTTTTATAATCTATCCCACGCGACTCGTAGACGGTGTAAAAGAAGCAAGCGAATAAAAGGTTTAATTGAACAGTAATATATTGTGTATCATTCCCACAAATTGGTGACCCCGGTTGTATACGCGGTGAAAAATATAAAAAACAAAAAAGTAAGTAAAAAAGTTCAATCACAAAGACGCCACTTGAACATTCGCCCGGGAAAAAGGACGCCGACGCGTCTCAAGAAAACGACACTTTCAAAAACGTGGCCGCAGGGCCGCCCAACACGACCCATCGCTCGTTCGACCGATTAAACATTGAAGCCAACGAATTCTTAAACATAAGAATGTCCACATTTTGGACGGAAACCCCAAAATTATGGTTCAGACAATTGGAGGGAGAATTCCAGCTACACCGAATAAGGTCTGATGAAATTAAATATAGCTCAGTTCTCCGGCATTTAGACCAACACACGATGAAGGTGGTCGCGGATGTAATCGAATCGCCGCCAGATAGAGATAAGTATAATATATTAAAAAACACGCTTATTAACCGTTTCACTGAGTCAGAAGAGCATCAGTTGCGGAAGCTTTTGACAGGTTTAGAGCTGGGATCAAAGAAACCTTCTGAATTATTACGCGAGATGCGAATATTGACGGGAACTGGAGTCGTAGAGCGCCTACTTCAAACGTTGTGGCTTCAAAGGCTGCCTTCCCGCGTGCAAGAACTGCTTTCGATAGTCGAAAGCGGCACGGAACTCGAGAAACTTGCAAATTTAGCGGATAAAGCAGTCGAAAAAAGGGAACCGCTGAACGCAGCGGAAGTTGATAAAGCGGTAGTTGATAAAGCAGTACCTAATACATTACAGTATACCATTGATGCACTTGCTACGCTAATACCAGAAACCGCAGAACTGTCGATACAAACGCAAAGGGCCGCAGGTGTGATGGTGGAAGCCCTATCGAGAGACCAAGGAACGCGACGATCTACATCTAGACGAGGATTCGAGTATTGCTCCAGGTCAAGGTCTAGATCACGTAATAATAATAATTTTTGCTACTATCATAATAGATTCGGCAACAGATCATGGAAATGCCAAGCACCTTGCGCCTGGAAAGGCGATTTAAACCAGCAACCGGAAAACTAAAAACCTCAGCCCGGTTAGCGGCTACTGTGGTGGAGGAAACTTGTAAAAGTCGCTTGATAAGAACGGATCGCAAAAGCGCAATGCGATTCTTAATCGACACGGGAGTAGACATTTCTGTAATACCGAAAACTTCCTCAGGTAAAGGAAACCCGTGCGATTTTAAACTATATGCAACTAGATTTGGGATTGCGACGATCATTTAGATTGGAGTTCATAGTAGCAGAGGTAAAAAATCCGATTATAGGAGCAGATTTTCTAAAGCATTATTCTCTATTAGTAGATATAAGAAATAAACGATTGTTGGACAATACTACGCATTTACAAACAAACGCCGGCGTATCGCAGAAGCCTATAGCAATGGTATCGACAATAAACCTAAACTGTCCATATCAAGAATTATTGCGCGAGTATGTGGACACCACAAAACCGCGTAATATTGAAGGATGTCCCCACGATGTACAACACCACATCGAAGTAAGAGGACCACCGGTTTCGGAGCCACCCAGAAGGTTACCTCCGGATAAATTGCGGGCAGCTAAAGCAGAATTTGAGCTAATGATGCAGCAGGGTATTTGTCAGCCATCTACTGGCCCATGGGCAAGCCCACTACATTTAGTCAAGAAAAAATCCGGAGAATGGCGCCCATGCGGCGATTACCGACGCCTCAATAAAATAACCATTCCAGATAAGTACCCAGTACTACACATACATGATTTAACGTATAAATTACAGGGCTGCACTACATTTTCAACACTAGATTTAAAACGCGCATACCACCAAATTCCAATCGCGCCTAAGGATAAAAAGAAAACTGCGGTAATTACGCCATTTGGCCTATTCGAATTCAATGTGATGACATTTGGTTTGTGTAATGCGGCACAGTCGTTTCAAAGATTTATGGACACCGTACTACGAGGATTAGATTTCGTTCACTGTTATATTGATGATATTTTTATTGCGTCGAAGGACGAAGAATATGGATTGCACATAAACATCGCGAAATGTACGTTTGGAAAAAACGAAATTCAATATCTTGGTTACCACATTAGCAGTACAGGCATTAAACCATTAACAGAAAGAGTTAAAGCTATACAGGAATTCACTAAACCAAAAACAATAGAAGAATTAAGACGATTTTTAGGCCTACTAAATTTTTATAGATGTTTCATTAAAAATGCAGCTAAGGTTCAAGCACCGCTACACGTATATTTGATAGGAGCCAAGAAAAAAGATAAACGACCTATAAATTGGACTGCTGAAGCCGAAAAAGCTTTCGAAGCGAGTAAACAGCAAATTGCAGATGCAGCACTGTTAGTACACCCGAAAGAAGGTGTTCCGTTGGCAATAAGACCGATGCGTCCGACAACACCATAGGAGCTACATTGGAACAGCGGAGTGGAAAAGAATGGCAACCACTCGGATTTTTTTCAAGAAAATTTTCAGAAAGCGAAAGAAATTACAGCACTTATGGCCGAGAACTTACTGCAATATATAGAAGTATACAATTTTTTAAACACTCAATCGAAGGACAACAATTAATTATCAAAACAGATCACAAACCATTAATCTATGCATTCGATCAAAAATCTAGCAAAGCGACACCAAGACGTCTACGCCAACTAGACTATAGGAGCCAGTTTTCCACCAATGTAATCCACATTACAGGTCGCGACAACGTGGTGCCAGATGCATTGTCCAGAATAGATGAAGTAACACGTTAAAGATCAAGAATTAAAAGACTTATTAAAATCCGAATCAACTGCAGTCAATTTAAAAAAAATTAAGGGTAGACGATACTGATAACATATTTTACTGCGATATCTCTACAAACGAAATTCGACCGTACATACCAAAAATATTGCAAAACGCGTTTTTAATTCCGTACACAGCTTAGCACATTCTGGAAGTCGATCAACAAAAAAACTCTTTTCCAACAAATCCATTTGGCCAAGCATGAAGAAAGATATAAAAAATTGGGTGCGAACCTGTTTACAATGTCAAATAAATAAAATAAGCAGGCACAACACGAACGCGCCAGAACACATCCATGCGCCGGACCAAAGGTTCTAGAACGTGTACATGTGTTACGTCGCGGTTTATTTCGCGGTTCTTGATCTATAAAGTGCTTATGCACACCTTAACCTTGACCGTTAACGTATACTTCGCCTGGATGTCCGGTTTCGAGCTTCGTCAGTTAAATTGGAAGGCGGGTATTTAAAGACTGACTAGGCGTTTAGTATTGTAGGCTTCGACTTTAATATGAATGTTTTACTTACAACTTGATGTTTTCTTTTACACCCACACACTTACACTCGTACTGTTGGTAAACTCGATTTGTCGGTACTGGTTCGGGGGTAGAAGGTGACGACGTCTTAGTCTTCGCGGTGGTCCGATGTGATGGCGCACGCACTCCCGTATTTCACGTTTACGGGTCTTGTATAATCAGACCCGGAGATACGATACGCGAATGACCGCTGGCCGAGCGCGAGGTAAGAGTCACAACGAGAGAGAGCCCATCACCCGCGCTTGTCGGCGGTTTTTGTACCCGAAAGTGTGCCAAATCGAGATTACTTAATTGTCACTCATGCACATTTCGGAGTGTCGCGATCGGTTCGCTGAACGCCGCGTTAATACATTCCTGCGCTCAATTCGATCGCGACCCGAATACCGACGGAAAAAGGAATATCGCCGGATGTAACACATGGATATCGTGGGACCATTACCGCCGTCACAAGGATAGAGATATTACCTCACGATGATCGATAGATTTTCGCGATGGCCCGAAGCGGTACCGATACGAGACGTCACAGCAGGAACAATAACAACTGCATTTTACGATACTTGGGTATCACGGTACGGATCCCCAGTAAGCATCGCCACGGATAGAGGTTCGCAATTCGTATCCTATTAATTTGAATCCCTGATGAAATTAATCGGCTGCAAAAGAATCCGCACAACCGCATATCACCCGGCGTCGAATGGAATTATAGAAAGATGGCATAGATCGTTGAAAACAGCCATTGCTTGCCATAATACGGAAGATTGGGCAGAAATTTTAACAACAGTTCTTCTCGGTTTAAGAACCAGCTTGAAACCGGACATCCAGGCATCAGCAGCAGAAATGCTATTCGGAAATTCGCTGAGATTACCCGGGGAATTTTTCGCGGATGAAGAAGTCCCATCAGATCCAAAATTTTTTCTACAGAAATTCAACGACCATATGAGGCAAATCAAACCGATTCCACCAGCTCACCATGTTCATCAAAAGAAACCATTCATTTTTAAAGATTTATACACGTGTACACACGTATTTGTGCGCGTAGATGCCGCACGCAAACCATTATTATCGTAAATTTATTTAGAAATTACGCCAAAATCGTAAAGCCTCTGACCGACTTAACTAAAAAGGAAACCCCGTTTTACTGGACTGACGCACAACAGACAGCCTTCGACATCTTGCGACTGAAGCTGTGTGAGAATCCTATCCTGCAATTTCCTGACCCTTCGAAACCATTCACTTTGACTACGGACGCCTCAGACGAAGGACTAGGAGCGGTTCTCTCCCAAGATGGGAAACCGTGCTGCTACGTGTCTCGAACGTTGAACCCAGCCGAAAGGAATTACAGCACAACTGAAAAAGAATTACTGGCCATAGTATGGGCCACCAAAAGACTGAGACAATACCTTTGGGGGCGACGGTTCACCATCCGCACCGATCATCAAGCGCTTACATGGCTCTTTAATATTAAAGATCCAACATCAAGGCTAGCGCGATGGAGACTACGACTTGAACATTACGAGTATGACATCGAGTATGTGAAAGGTAAAGACAATTCCGCTGCTGACGCACTTTCCAGAATTTATATCACCCGACGTCTAGACGCTGACAATTTGATATCCGACCATGACGAGGAAACCTCTTCTACGGACACGGAAAATGAAACAGACCAACTACTTTCGGATTATCATGATTGGTTAAGAGAGTCTGTGTTCGTGTTAGACATCCGACCCACTGCTTATGGTTTTAATTGGTTGCAGGTGCAAAAAGAAAAGCTTGGAACTTTAGATGTGACGAAATGGTACATTTACTTAAAGGCACTAACAAACGAACATATGGAACCTAAACGGAAATTTGTTCGTATACAGTTATCGGACGACATATGGACGAATTTCTGAGGAGAAGATACAAATTATCAACGAAAACCACAACTCATAATACGCACGGCATTTCGGAGAGAATAAAACTTGGGAACGGCTCAAGTTGGTAGCATGTTGGCCGAATATGCAGGACGACATCAAGGAATTCATAAGGAAGTGCGATACTTACCAGCGTTGGAAGCTAACACGGATTAGATCAAAGGAGAAACCAATAATACCTGACACGCCTTTTTACCCCAACGACAAAATCGCAGCCGACATTATAGGTCCTCTCCCACAGACGTATAGTATCGATATATATCGTCTCTACCGAACGATGCTCCGTAAAACAAATGAGCGACTCCGATTCGCAGCTGAGGAACGCCGCGAGAAACGGAGTCTCCTACGATCCGTTGACCGCGAACGATCGCATTTAGTTTTAGTCTTTTCACGTTATTTTTATTTGTTACAATATATAGTCATATTTGTGTTTCGTTATTAAAAGACTATTTTTATTTAAATCCTGACACCCTTAGTCTACTACAGCTTCAGAAGTGGGATCAGATCAATATAATTAGTAGAATATCTTTAGAAATCGGTGTCAATTTGTGCGTGTCGGAACGGTAAAGTGAATAGCTTGAATTTTGTCATTTGTGCTGTGAGGTGAAAGTGCACATTTACGAGAACATGGCGGCTTTAAACGAAATTGCTCATATTCGCGATAACATTAGAAACGCGACCACAAAATCCATTCGCAAATTATTTAAATTTATTACGGAGGTGGACGGCGACCGGAACAGCAGAAATTATTTACGAGCGTTCAGGGGTTTCAATTTTGATGTGCATTCGGAGGAGTACAGAAAGAAAGTCACGTGGGCCGCGGAAAACTTTAGTTTAGGTGATTTAGTTGGAATTTGCAACGTGTTGAATTTAGATTACGGTGGGCGAGCGGAGGAACTTGTCGCCCGTATTAGTGAACACTTAGTAAATACGAATTTATTACGAACGGCTAGCGAGACAATTATTTCTGAAACTGAAGAAGAATCAGAAGAGGAAATACCAGACGCCACTTTTGTAGAGCGTGAAACGTTCAACGAGACGATTCGTCCAGTTACGGAGCACTTCGGAAGACGACAAGCACCGCCGAGAACAATGTCGCCACAGTACCCCGTTATGACGCAAAATTCGGTAAGGGCACAGGAGTTGCCAAAATTTGTATTAAATTTTCGCGATATTGAAGAAGCAATCAGACCATTTAGTGGGACGGATGGATATCCCGTCGAAAGCTGGCTGCAAGATTTCGAGGAAAACGTCGCGTTGTTAGGATGGTCGGATCTTCAAAAATTATTATTTGCGAAAAAATGTTTGACTGGCTTAGCGAAATTATTTATGCAAGGTGAAAGAGGTATCACGACCTGGGGAAAATTAAAGTTCTTGCTTTTAGATGAATTTTCATCCAGAATTAATAGTGCTCAACTTCACGAGATGTTGCGTGAACGACGAATGCAACGGGACGAGTCCGTGCATGAATATTTTTTAGTAATGAGGGAAATTGCGTCCAGAGGATCCATTGAGGCCGACGCATTGATACAGTATATTGTAGATGGAATTCCAGATGACCCGTGGCGAAAATCGCAATTGTACAAAGCCAGAAGACTTGGAATGAACTTAAAGACAAATTAAAAATTTACGAGCGGGTTCGTAATTCGAGTCGACCTGCGATAAGGAAATTTACGCCGATGCCGATGCCGATGCTGATGCCGATGCTGATGCCGATGCCGATGCCGATGCCGATGCCGATGCCGATGCCGATGCCGACGCCGATGCCGACGCCGATGCCGACGCCGATGCCGACGCCGATGCCGACGCCGATGCCGACGCCGACGCCGACGCCGATGCCGACGCCGATGCCGATGCCGACGCCGATGCCGACGCCGATGCCGACGCCGACGCCGATGCCGATGCCGATGCCGACGCCGATGCCGACGCCGATGCCGACGCCGACGCCGATGACGATGAAGGATGGAAGGCAACCGCTTAGCAAACCATCGTTGGTGCTGGGAGACCCGAGAGCAACGGTGAGATGCTTCAACTGCAATGAGACGGGCCACTGGTCCAGCGCGTGCCCGAAACCAAAGAGGGAACCTGCTACATTTGCGGAGCCGGGGACCATCTGAAGAAATCGTGTCCGCAGCGCTTTGGGGCATCGAAAGAAAGGACTCCGAGACCGTCGACGAATGCAGCGACAACGCATTTAGTACAATTTACGGAAAATGTAATACCTTGTTACACCATTGATGCGTCATTAGAAATAGGTAAGGTAACAGCAGTTTTAGATACAGGAAGTTCAGTTTCATTTTTAAGCGAAGCGTTAATTCCGCCCGGTATAGTTATAAATGCGAATAACAGTAGCGTACAGTTTGAGGGAGTTAACCATAGTAAAATTAAAATATTAGGTCGATTGCGGCAAAAATTTTCCATTTCAGACTGTGAGGTCGAAATTGATTTTTATGTTATTCCGAAAAATACAATGAGTTGCGGTTGTTTATTAGGCCGAGACTTTATTACAAACGAGAATTTAGAAATAATATTAGGAAAAACGGTGCAGATTAAACGTAGATTGCAGAAAACAAACGACGAATATCCAATACCAGAAATTTTGAAAATTGACACGGTGGATGAATGTATTAATTGCCACGCGTTGCCGAGTATTAAAATGAATTAAAATATTGACTGGAAAGTGCGAGATAAAGTAGAAACTATTTTGAAAACAGAGTATATTGAAGCAGAACGACCGGAATACCCCGCAACAAAATTAGAATTAGAATTAGTTCTTAAGTCGAATCATCAACCTTTTTATTATAATCCAAGACGTTTGTCGTATTCTGAGAGAAATGCAGTGCAAACAATTATTAAAGAATTATTAGACAGGAAAATCATTCGATCGAGTACTTCATCATATTGCAGTCCAATTGTATTAATTAACAAGAAATCTGGATAATATCGAATGGCAGTAGACTACAGAGACCTTAATAAATTAACTTTAAAAGACCATTTTCCAATTCCGAGAAGAGACGATCAACTTGACGAATTACGAGATGAAGTTTATTTTACACAATTAGATTTGAAAGACGCTTTTCATCACATTAGCATACATGAAAATTCAGTAAAATACACATCATTTATTACTTTTATGGGACAATTCGAATATATGCACATGCCTTTTGGATTATCAAACGGACCGTCATTTTTCATGCGTTTTATTAATACTGCGTTTAGAAAATTATTAGATCAGCGAAAAATTTTAATTTACATAGACGATATATTAATTGCTACGAAAACGATCGATGAAAATTTGGAAATATTGAAAGATGTTCTTAAGATTTTGGTTGAAAACCGTTTAGAATTAAAATTTGAAAAATGTACTTTCTTACTTGAAGAAATTATTTATTTAGGATATTGTGTAAATTCAGCGGGAATTCGACCGAATAAAGCTAATATACAAGCTGTTGCTGAGTATCCAATACCGCGCAATTACCGAGAATTGCAAAGTTTTGTGACGCCTGTAAGACCGCGACTGTCGATCTCCCTTTTCGGTGATAACCCGGCCGCTAGAGGGCCGCGAGTAACACCGCGCGATTCCGTGATTCTCGCTAGAACAAAGGTACGGTCGCGAGTATATAAGCGACACGCGAGCTCGGTACAGGGGGCCAGGCTTCCGCTTACGAGTGCGTCGATTCCCGAATCACGAATAAGCCGTAAGCCTGCTCCTGTTTTTATCAAGTCTGCGACTTGACTTCCTCCTTCCTCCGACGGAGTCCCGTACGGAGTGTTTTTGCAACCGTACGAGAAAAACATCCCGTATCCCCGGCCTTGCCTGGCAGTTCGCTGCCGAGGTGCCATCCTTGACCGCCGGAAGGACGATTACCGTTCTCGGGACGCGTCCCCGGAGCCACGGTCCTCTATTGCCCGAGATCCAGTGGAGTGTGTTACGCAACCGCTGCCCCAGCACCGCCGGGACCGCCGCGTCCGCGCACTCTCGACACGTCCGAGCCGCGTCCGAGCCGCATCCGAGCGTTCTCGCCGAGTAAATGTCCGAGCGTCCGCGTAAAGCATTGTCCGTCCGGGCGTCCGCGTGAACCAATGTCCGTCCGAGCGTCCGCGTAAAGCATTGTCCGTCCGAGCGTCCGAGTGAACCAATGTCCGCCCGAGCGTCCGCGGAAAGCACTGCCGTCCGAGCGTCCGAGTAAGCCGTCGCTTACCACCGCGTCCGTCCGAGCGACCTTAGTATATAAGCCGCGAGCAAGCCGTTGCTTGCAACGTCCGAACCGTCGTCCGTCCGAGCGTCCGACCTAGCGCGCACTCGATACGTGCCGACCCAACCTGGCATACCGGCTGAGCCGGCAGGTTTGAACGTTACAGTTTTTTAGGTCTAGTTTCGTATTTCCGAAAATTTATAAAAAATTTTGCGCTACAAGCGAAACCATTATACGATTTATTAAAATGTAAAACCTCATATCGATGGGATGAGCAAATGTTAGAATGTTTTGAAAAGCTTAAAGAAATTTTAATGTCAGAACCAGTTTTAGCAATCTATTCGCCACTTGTAGAAACCGAATTGCATTGCGATGCAAGTAGTCATGGATTTGGATCTGTTTTATTGCAGAAGCAAGTAGATGGAAAATTTCATCCTATATGTTATTTCAGTAAACGCACGAGTAAAACGGAGTCAAAATACCACAGTTTTGGGCTCGAGGTCTTACCAATAGTTTATTCATTGGAACGTTTTCGAATTTATTTACAAGGAATTCAGTTTAAGATTGTAACGGATTGTCAAAGTCTGAAATTAACTTTAGAGCGCAAAGAAATTAACCCAAGAATTTTGAGGTGGTCACTTATTTTAAGAAATTACGATTACACATTGGAACACCGACCAGGGGAAAAATTAGTTCACGCGGATGCTTTGAGTCGAGAATTTAGTGTATTGATTATTACAGAAAATAGTTTTGAACGAAATTTGGCGATTTTACAGAATCAGGACTCCGAAATCAGTAAATTGCATGATACGTTATTGCACGGTGAAAATCAATTTTTTGAATTAAATAACGGTTTAGTCCATCGAAAAATTAATAATAAATTATTATTTTATGTTCCTTCCTCGATGGAAGAAAATATAATTCGTACGAATCATGAAGAAATAGGTCATCAGGGGTTAAACAAAACAGTCGAGTATATTTCACGAGTTTACTGGTTCCCGGATAAAAAGGCGAAGGTGCAAAAATTTATAATGAACTGTTTGAAATGTATCACGTATTCGACAAATGCCAATCGCGTAGAAGGAATATTGCAATGTCCGGACAAAGGAACAGTACCATTTTATTGTATTCATATTGATTATTATGGTCCATTAGAACGTACGCGACATCGACAGAAATATATTTTTGAAATAATAGATGCTTTTACGAAATTTGTAAAATTTTATCCGACAGTGACCACAAATGCAGACGAAGCAATTAGACATTTACGTACATATTTTTCTAATTATAGTAGACCGCATAAGATAGTATCAGACAGAGGTAGTGCTTTTACATCTAATAAATTTAAAGAATTTGTAGCGGAATACGGAATTCAGCATGTGTTGATTGCGACGGCAACACCACACGCTAACGGACAAATCGAAAGAATTAACAGGTCACTTACTACGATGTTATCAAAATTAAGCGTGACTACAGGTTCGTGGAATGAAATATTAGTTAAAATAGAATATGCTATTAATAATACGTTGAACCGTAGTATAGGAGATACACCGTCTAAATTATTGTTCGGGATAAATCAAACTGGTCAAGTTAACGACGATTTACGTAGAATTATGGAAGAACCCGAAATTCGAGATTTGAACACGATTAGAGCAAATGCAGTTGCGAATATACAAACGACCAATGAATATAATAAGCATTATTATGATAAGCGACACAAATATCCAACACAATATTCAGTAGGCGATTATGTTGTGATAAAAAATGTAGATGTCACGCCAGGTGTTAATAAGAAATTATTACCAAAATTTAGGGGGCCGTATCAAATTTCAAAAGTATTAGACAAAAATCGTTATGTCATACGTGACCCGGAAGGACAACAATTGACGAATTTGCCATTTGAAGGTATTTGCTCACCGGAGAATATGAAATTATGGATAAATCAAAATGTATAGAAGATATAATATAAGATTTGTATTAATTTAGTTTAAGATTAGATTAAGTAAGCGAAGCGTTTGTATCATTAAGCAGAAATATTTTGTTTCGTTAATATTTGGAGTAATATGCCAATATTTTTGTGTGCGTGGAAATATTTCGAGATTGAATTTAATTTACTTTATGTTTTGATTGCATAGATTATTTGTTTCTTTTGTCGTAAATTAGCGTTCTTTTGTTTTGTTTTATAATTATCACAACACATATGCGAAACGATTGAGGGCAATCGTTTTGTCAGGATAGGCCGAGTTATAGTATCGATATATATCGTCTCTATCGTCTCTCCGTAAAACAAATGAGCGACTCCGATTCGCAGCTGAGGAACGCCGCGAGAAACGGAGTCTCCTACGATCCGTTGACCGCGAACGATCGCATTTAGTTTTAGTCTTTTCACGTTATTTTTATTTGTTACAATATATACTCATATTTGTGTTTCGTTATTAAAAGACTATTTTTATTTAAATCCTGACACCCTTAGTCTACTACAGACGGACAAAGGTAACGGATATATATTATCAATTCAAGATCAATTAACTAAGTATCTTGTATTAGTTCCATTAAAACAAACTTCATCTGTTCAAATAGTAGAGGCACTCTTGAAATATTGGATATATCTATTCGGATCGCCTAAGCATATACTCACGGACCAGGGACAGAATTTTGTATCAAAAATTACTGCTGATTTTGAAAATATATTGGAAATAGGTCACATAACGACAACTGCCTTCCACCCACAATCAAACAGTTCGCTAGAACGAGCAAACGGAGTAGTCAAGGAAATGATTCGGACAACCATAAAAGATAAGGACATAAATTGGGACGAAAAGCTAAACATGTTGGCATTCGGTTATAACACGTCCATACACGAAAGCACGGGCAAAACCCCATTTGAACTTACTTTCGGCAGAACGGCAGTTTTACTCTCCACAATTGCCCTTACACCAGCATTGACCCGGGAAGAACTGTTTTTGCGATGGAAGAAACGACACGAAGCCGCACTACGAGATGCTCGTAAAACACTGGAAGACACCAAGCGGAAGAATCAGCTCGTTCAAGACGACGGAATTATCAAACCACAAGTCATCTTTAAAGTAGGAGATAGGGTACTCATTCACAACGACTATTCGCGCAGTAAGCTGCGACCAGAATGGCTCGGACCCTCGATCATTAAATCGATTAAAACTCCTAACTATACTGTCATATGGGACGGACGAGAATTTACGGTACATGGTAACCGGTTAAAATTGTATCACTGTTGATTTCAGGATGATCATTCTTCTGCTTCTGCTGGGTTTATCCGATGCCCTTCGTATAACACCATTGGGCAACACGAGCGTGTTCCTTGAAGTCATCGGAGAGGCCCACCTATTCTCACAAGAGTGGAACATGATCGTCGCGGTAGATGCAACGGAACCTAAACAACGAGTGTCCAAAATAGCGGCAATGGCAGCAAAGACCGCAGAAACCTGTAAACTCCATAATTGCAGCGCAGCCCGTGAAATCAATCTCGTTCAACAGCGAATCCAGCGGGTGATCAATTCACTTTCTCGATTATCCGAACTTACCACATTACGTTCGCGACGAAAACGCGGTTTGATAAATGCGATAGGCACGCTTTCAAAAACACTATTTGGGACATTAGACGAATCCGATTTATCTCGCATAAATTCAAACATAGACAAATTATTCGAAATCGATAATCAACTCTCTTGCGCAATATCAAATCAGTCATTACTAATTAAATCAATGTTACGTGAGAATAGTTTGGAGTCTGTAAAAGCGATGCATGACACATACGATAGAATAATTAGAGCTATATTAAACGAAACGAGATCAACCGAATACTTAGCCCACGTATCGACGCAACTTACTGCTTTAACGCTCTTAGTAGATGAATTAAGCGAGGACAGGCAGGTATTACTATCTGCTCTAACGTTAGCTTATAACGGAATTGTACACCCGGAATTAGTACCACCAGATGATTTTATACTACACTTAAAAACTGTATACGAAAAGGCAAATATACCTTCCGTGATTGCACTCACGACTCGTAATTACAATACATTCATTATGATGAGCCAGATCGCCATACTTTGCAGTAAGGGTAAATTGATATATTCTATAAAAGTTCCTGTAATGGAGAATGAAACATGGAAGATATTGCGCCTCTACCCAGTTCCGAAAAAGCATAACGATCTCTTTGAAGTTCTTCTTGACGAGCACTCTTTCGTATTTTCACATAAATTATCATACATACCTATTGATGATGTCACGTTAGGAAACTGCAAAAAAAACATTAGGATATTTCATTTGTAGACGTAATATACCAGAACATAATCAATTAAGCTCAGCTGATTGCACATCAGAAGTTCTCTGCAACGTAATAAGGCCAGCGACCGCCTGTCACGTAACACCTATAGTGATAAACGATGTCAGCTACATTCCATTGAAGGCCGTCGGTAAATACATAGTAATACTACGAAACGAGATGCGAACCCGAACAACTTGTGAAAACGAGCAATTAACCTCAACCATTGACATTCCTAGTCTTATAGAAGTTTTCGGCGACTGTACACTAAGTACTCCGTTAATCACAATGAGGATAGGACGAGGTAACACCAGTATAGAATTTGAAACGCGATTCCACCTGGTATCTTTAAATTATTCAGTTGATGATGTACAGTTACTCCGCAACAATATCCCGTCACTTCCTAATCATGCGCAACTAGCGTCAATCGGACAGTATGAAAAAAATTTGGATCAATTGGACGATACATTGGCCAGAATTCGTAAAGAACGGCGAATTAGAAGTTGGGCCGAAAAATTCTACAGTATTGTTACCTACCTTGGCTATGGGGCGCTAGGTCTTCTTATCGTATATGGATTATTTAAATGCTTTCGATTCTCAGAGTTGCCCGGAAAAAACCTCTGCATTCAGATATTTTGCCAGAATAGTCACAATACCACCCCCGTAGTTGAACCAGAAACAACTCGGGTACGCTTTTCAAAAATAAGTAGCAAATATGATAGATTTGTAAAACCTGAGAAACCCACCGAGTTTAAGTAAATTTGAGGACAAATTCTATGTAACGAAGGGGGTGTAACGATATCCAAAATCCCTTGGTCAGACATTCCATTGGGCTTCCTAGAAACCACGCGCCGCACTAAAATCCTTAGTCTAGCATTCCACTTCCGTTCCTAGCAATCCGCGCCACATCCAAAAAACCTTACGTCCGCATTCCATCGTTAATCCACACCCAATTTCCGAGTTCACCCCCTCCAATGCGAAAACGTATATTATAAATGTAACTATCGATTCTCAATAAAGTAGATTCTGTTCGGCAAACGCAGTGCGAATTACCTTGCTTCGGCGATAACCGTGACAATGATAATGATAATACCACCAATAATAATGATAATAACAATAATAATAAGGACAATAACAACAATAATAATGATAATAACTGTAATAATAATGATAATAACACCAATAATAATGATAATAACAATAATGTACGAATCTCGAGCAATACCGAAAACGGGCTCAAGTTGGCGCCTCGGTCCGTACACTCAAATCGTAAACCGTCGGTTCGCGATTACCGCGCCGAAAAACCGATCCGAGCGCCCGAACGGTCACCGAGTCCTCCTGTTCGTTGCGATCTTTCAAACATACCGCACCAATTTAAATTAGCTCCGTTATAAAGTGTTCGTGGCGACCAATAATCAATTTGTTTCATTGAATTTCTGTTCTTTATTTGTATTTATTGTTATTGTAACGTGACTAGTTGTTTAGTTGTAATAAAGTGGAAATACAACATTCAAAGAGCAGTGCCAATTTTCCTCCTCGAAATCCAGTGATTATCCCACTCTAAAGTGAACCAGTGATTCTCTCCGGATTGGTGTTCCCATCTTCACCGAATCACCACACCATCCGAAACATTTGGTCCTTCGAGCCGGATTCTGGAATCGAGGAAAACAACCATTAATATTAACAGCCATGAACAACTTGGAGGAATTAATCCAAAAACAAAGCCAAACGTTGCGCACCATCAACAACGCGCTCTCCAATTTTAAAAAGCTCGGGCAGGCCAAGCAGACTGCAGCCACTACACGAAACCGCATGGCAATGCTAAAGGAGGCATATCAATTAAGCCAAGATCTAGATGCCAAAATCGCAGCTTACACCGACCCTAAATCAAGAGCCAGCATTCCGTATTTCGCCGAAAATCAGTTCGAGAAGGCCGAAGAACGCTACCAGGAGACCCTTGATTGGATGGCAGAAGCTCTCGCCAAGGTCGTACCTCCACCTGAATCCTCATCTTCTCAAACCTCATCGAACAACGGGAATTTTTCGAACACGATGACGTCACAGCCAACGGTTCACCTCCCGAGGATACAACTGCCGACCTTCGAAGGAGCATTTGAAAAGTGGGAGAGTTTCCGCGACCGCTTCACCGCCATGGTAATAAACAACAACTCTTTGTCTAACGTGGAGCGTCTTCATTTTTTGTATTCCTCGCTAACGGGCGAAGCGAGCCGAGCCGTAGCGCATCTACCTGTAACCGAAAACAATTTCGACATCGCGTGGAAGACAATAACATCGCGGTACGAAAATAAATACCGGTTAATTTCAACTCATTTAAACACTTTGTTTTCGTTACCGTCTGCCTCGTCGGAAACGCCGCACGAACTAAGGTCGTTACGCGATAAAATGAACATGTCGATTCAAATGCTGCGAAATTTAAATCGACCGGTAGACGCGTGGAATGATATGCTCGTCTTCCTGGGGGTTCAAAAGTTAGATCGAGCCTCGCGAAAAGCCTGGGAATTTCAACTCAGCGATTCAACCGAATTTCCTACCTATAACGAGTTCGATACATTCGTCGAGAAACGAATTCGCGCGCTAGAAGCGCTACCCATTATCAAGCGCGAAAAACCAATCGAAGCAGAAAAAATTAAACCTTATAAGCCGAAGGCGATCATAGCTCATTCTACAACCTCGATGAAAATTACGTGTCCGGTTTGCCAACAAAATCATTTGATTTATCAATGCACAGCATTTCTTTCCAAATCGATTGCCGAGCGTTTCAATTTTATAAAACAGCATAAACGTTGCGTGAATTGCTTTTCAACCAAACATTCCGCTCCGCAATGTAATAGTCCTCGTTCATGCAAAGAGTGTCATCAACGGCATAACTCATTGTTACATTTTCCAACCAAACCGGATACCGCGCCGTCTTCCTCCGGAAAAGGTTCAACGGATCCCGATCCCGGAACAGAGATAAGTGCGAATGTCGCGTCTAATACACCTACTAACTGTAGTATTCTGCTTTCCACAGCTCGCGTACTAATACATTCGAACCAGGGTCGTTGCGTCCTCGTCCGCGCGTTGGTGGACCAAGGTTCCGTTGCCACCCTCATAACAGAGCATTTAGCTCAATCGCTGCGCCTGCACCGAACCAAGCAACCGAATCGAATTACCGGAATTGGCGGAAAAATCTCGTACACCAACTATGTCGCCGAAATCACAGTCTCGCCAGCCGCTTCAAACGAGCCTGCATACTCCACGACTGCAATCATTATGCCTTCTTTAACCAGGTACGTTCCCTCCCAAAAAGGCGAAGTGACTAATTGGTCTCACCTTGCAGGTTTGAAATTAGCGGACCAAGAACCCATGAGCTCGGATCCAATCGACGTTATCATCGGAGCCGACTTGTACGGGCAGCTATTATTGCCAGGTTTGAGAAAGGGTTCTGCTTATACTCCCGTTGCTCAAAACACCACTCTGGGTTGGATCCTCTCCGGTCCTTTAAGCACCTCCATGCTCTCCTCCGTCGGCATCCACCACCTCTCCGTTCTGGAAAACCTCGACCAGGATCTACGCCGATTCTGGGAAGTCGAGGACCTCTCTTCTCCGGTTTTACTGACACCTGAAGATCAAAAATGCGAATCCCATTTCAAATTAACGCATTGCCGCGCACCAAATGGACGTTACACTGTTCGATTGCCCTTTAAAACCGAACCTCCACCTCGTTTAGGGGAATCGCGATCAGCAGCATTCCAAAGTCTCCGTGCGCTTGAAAAACGTTTGAGCCACGATTCCGCAACCTCTCTTATGTATCACGAATTTCTTTCCGAGTATGTTTCTCTGGGTCACATGAAACGCGTTGCTCGTTCTCCTTCTCCCCCAGATCAGGGATATTATGTCCCGCACCACGCCGTTGTCCGCGAGAGCAGCTCAACCACCCGCTTACGCGTAGTCTTCAACGCTTCGCGTCGAACGTCGAATGGAAAATCCTTAAACGATCTTCTTCTAACTGGGCCAAAACTCCAACAAGATCTTGTTGCCATCTTATTGCGGTGGCGTCAATTTCAATATGTGTACACCGCAGACGTGGAAAAAATGTACCGCCAAATTCTTGTAGACCATCGAGACCTCGACTATCAAAAAATTCTGTGGCGTGATTCTCCTCTACAACCCGTTGAAGAGTATCATCTCCTCACAGTCACCTACGGTACTGCTCCAGCCCCATTTCTAGCCCTTCGCGTCTTACAGCAGTTAGTCGAGGACGAAGGCTCCCAATTTCCAGCGGCTATTTCCGTTCTGCGGGAGCAAGTTTACATAGACGATTTCCTGTTCGGAGGCGATAGTCACGATTCCGTTCGTCACCTAAGAGATCAGACCATCGAGCTCTTAGGAAAAGGAGGCTTCTCCTTACGAAAATGGGCGAGTAATGACTCCACGCTCTTGTCCGACATTCATCCAAGAAACCACGGCCTTGCTACCGGTAAATCTTTACAAACCAACGAAATAATCTCAGTGCTTGGTATTAGTCGGAATCCAGCGTTAGACACGTTTAATTTTAAATTGAACATACCGATCGAATTGCCTCGAACTAAAAGGGTGATCCTTTCCACCATTGCAAAACTTTTTGATCCCCTCGGTTGGATCGCGCCTATTCTCATCGTCGCTAAAGTATATATGCAAACATTGTGGTCTAGCCGCTGCGATTGGGATGATGTTCTTCCAGCAACCCTCCTCACAGAGTGGCAAACGTTCTATGAACAACTGCCCAACCTGGAACACCTGTCCATCCCACGAAAACTCGCTCCGCGAGTTATTCAATCCGCAAGCCTCCACGGATTTTCCGACGCTTCCACGAAAGCTTATGCCGCCGCCATTTACATGCGTAGCGTGCTATGTGATGGCTCCATACACACCTCTCTCCTCATATCGAAATCACGAGTAGCCCCAGTCAAGACGGTCAGCGTTCCTCGACTGGAATTATGCGCTGCGCTGCTCCTTGCTCGCCTTTTACGATTCGTACGGACCGCGTTACATCAAGAAACGATTGAGGCTCATTGTTGGACAGACTCCAGTGTCACGTTAGCCTGGCTAAGTAAACCACCCACCCGTTGGAAGACGTTCGTTGCGAATCGCGTAGCGAAAATTCTCGAGCTAAATCCTCAAGTGCAATGGCATCATGTACCAACCCAAGACAATCCCGCCGATTGCGCGTCCCGGGGGATGCCCGTTAAACAATTGAAGCAACATCGATTATGGTGGTTCGGTCCCCAATGGTTGCAACAGCAACCACCTTGGCATTCCGAAGCTAACTCCTCGTTTCAGGAGACCTCGCTCGAAGAAAGTAAGTCGTTTGTGTCCCTTGTGATCACCGGTGTCGAACAGTGGGATTTGGTAACGCGCTACTCTTCGTGGTCGAAACTCTTGCGGATTACCGCATACATGATTCATTTCATCCAAGTCCTCCGTATTCGAATAAAACAAAAGGATAAAATAATACCTACCAAAACTGCAACAGCTCCCACGGTGTCGATGATTTTAAGTCCCGCCTCGATCCGAAACGCCAAAAAATTTTGGTTGAGCAGGATCCAATCCGACGCGTTCCCGGAGGAAGTGAAAGCACTACAAGCTGCCAGACCTCTCCCTAAATCTAGTTCCCTCCTTTCCCTAGCACCATATCTGGATGAGGAAGGGTTGATGCGAGCTAAAGGGCGGTTAGCCAACTCCCAACTTCCTGAAAAGGCAAAAACACCTATAATCCTTCGATCACACCCACTCCTTACCATATTGATCGAAGAAACCCACCGAAAATTACTACACGCGGGACCCAATCTCACGCTCGCCTATTTACGTAACGAGTTTTGGATTGTCAGAGCACGAGCCACCATTAGAAACGTCCTTAATAAATGCGTCGCGTGCACGCGCGAGAAGGCCGCCGTTCCTTCCGAGCTCATGGGCGATTTACCTGCACCGCGAGTTACAAGGGTGGAACGACCTTTTATTCATACAGGCGTTGATTATGCAGGTCCGATCCAAATTAAAACTAAGTCCGGCCGTGGACAAAAATCCCATAAAGCGTACATAGCTATTTTTATCTGTCTAACCGTTAAGGCAACGCACATAGAATTAGTCAGCGATTATAGTTCGTCAGCGTTTATAGCAGCGTATCACCGATTTGTCTCTCGCCGTGGACTCCCTCGATCAATGTATTCGGATAACGGTACCACGTTCAAAGGAGCGAACCGCGAACTAAGCATGTCCTTTCGGTCAGCCATCAATTCTGCGGATCTTCACCATCGACTAATAAATGACGAAATAGAGTGGCATTTTTTGCCCCCAAACGCTCCCAATTTCGGCGGACTGTGGGAAGCCGCGGCTAAAAGTACGAAATATCATTTAAAGCGTACCATCGGCGAACACACTTTAACATTCGAGGAAATGACTACCCTATTATGTCGCGTCGAAGCGTGTCTGAATTCGCGACCGATTGGAACTGTTTCCGATAGTCTTGACGATTACAACGCGTTAACACCCGGTCATTTTTTAATCGGCGCACCACTTGTAACCTCGCCAGAATCAAGCGTATTAAATGTAAGAGACAATCGATTATCTCGCTGGCAACTGATCCAAAAATTGTCCGAAACTTTTTGGAAAACATGGAGTAACGATTATCTCCATACCCTGCATCAACGACCAAAATGGAAGACGAAACAAAATCTCACCAAAGTGGGTCAGCTCGTGCTACTTCGCCATCCCAGTCTTCCACCCAGTCGATGGGAGCTGGGACGAATCATCGCGTGCCATCCAGGAAACGACGGTCTAGTCAGAGTGGTCACCGTAAAAACCGCACATTCGGAATATACGCGTCCTATTTCAAAAATCTGCTTCCTTCCAGTCGCAATAAATGCTGATGCCGAGCAATCTACAACAAATTAGTAATGCGTAATCCTGCCGGCACGATCATTACCACGCCTTCCGTTTACCTTTAAGACAACCGACTATTTAATTGTTAAGGAGTCTCTGTACTTACCGTAATATCGCCGAACACTGTATACACCGTAAACTACATGAATGAATCACTCGCATTCCATCCGTGTTTATGTTCTCGCGTCGCTTTGTTGAATGAATCCATTCAACGGGGGGCGGCGTGTACGAATCTCGAGCAATACCGAAAACGGGCTCAAGTTGGCGCCTCGGTCCGTACACTCAAATCGTAAACCGTCGGTTCGCGATTACCGCGCCGAAAAACCGATCCGAGCGCCCGAACGGTCACCGAGTCCTCCTGTTCGTTGCGATCTTTCAAACATACCGCACCAATTTAAATTAGCTCCGTTATAAAGTGTTCGTGGCGACCAATAATCAATTTGTTTCATTGAATTTCTGTTCTTTATTTGTATTTATTGTTATTGTAACGTGACTAGTTGTTTAGTTGTATTAAAGTGGAAATACAACATTCAAAGAGCAGTGCCAATTTTCCTCCTCGAAATCCAGTGATTATCCCACTCTAAAGTGAACCAGTGATTCTCTCCGGATTGGTGTTCCCATCTTCACCGAATCACCACACCATCCGAAACAAATAATAATAATGACAATAACAACAGTAATAATGATAATGATAATTACAATAATAATAATCAGAATAACAGTAATAATAATGATAATAAAAATAATAATAATGATAATAACAGTAATAATAATGACAATAACAATAATAATAATGACAATAACGATAATAATAATGCTAATAACAGTAATAATAGTGATAATAATAGTAATCATAATGATAATAACAATAATAATAATAATGTCAATAATACTAATAATAATGATAAAAACACCTAATAATAATAACAATAACGACAATAATAATGACAATAACAGTCATCATAATGATAATAAGAATAATAATAATGTAGGATCGAATAAATCGAGGTAGACGGATTTGGTTGAAACAACGAAACAATAAAAAAACTTTAATGAATTAACGATTAACAAAAATACAGAAAAAGGTTACAAGACGACAACGTGCTACTTCGAGCGTTACAACATGACTGGCTACCCACGCCACGCCGTTTTCCTCGTTCTCCCTGAATTCCTGCGTGAAAAACAAAAGACGAACTATCCCTTGTCTTCGCGCGCGCTACGTTCGCGCCAAAAACCCTCGTGGCGCCAAATCACCGCGTCACCGGACATCCGAGTCGCCCGATCGCACCCGACGACTCCCGAACAACCGATCCCTCATTCGGCCATTCCTGCTCCTTCCTCTTCGTTCCCCGAAGAGATACCACCATATGGCTTCATGAAATCTGCTGATGTCGACGTGAACGGAGGACCTTCTCCGTTTCCTATACGTACAACTTCGTATATGTCATTCCGTTTTGTTTTCGTTACCTTATAGGGTCCCAAAAACTTCGCCTTTATCTTGAGACCGGGCCCAAACTGTGTTCTTTTGATGGCAACTAAATCGCCCTCTCTATACGTTCTCGCCACCTTGCTGTTCTTGCTGTGACCTCTTCTATTTTCCTCTTGTATTTTTATTATATTTTCCTTCGCCATTTCCCGCAACCTGTCTCGTTCTTCCTGGAATAACTCCGTTGCTTCCTGTTGGATAATCTCGAGAATTTGAAAATCTTCCTGCTGTTTCATCTTTACCCCGAACATGACCTCAAACGGAGACATCCCTATGCTACGTTGGTACGTGCTGTTAATACTGCGTTGTACTTTATCCACATACCGGTACCATCTGTCCGGATGATCTAACGATAATTTAGTCAATACCGGTATTATGATTCTGTTTATCCTTTCAACCTGTCCGTTGTCCCGCGGCACCCCCGCGGTAATGAGTATATGTTGAATATTTTCCCCGGTGCAATACTCACGGAATTCATTCGACGTGAATGCCGTCCCTCTATCAGAAATTATCCGAGTCGGGTTTCCAAAGGTCTTCTGCTGCAGACTCAACTTGTCCAGCACTTCTGTCGTTCTTACGGTTTTAGTGGGATATATCCGCACAAACTTGGAAAATGCGTCAACAACTACAAAAATGTACTTGTACGATTTACTTGTAGTCGTCATTGGTCCCATATGATCCACGTGATACGTTGACAATGGTACGTCTCCCTTAGTTATCGGCTTTAATTCTCCCTCCACCTTCCCCTTCTTCTTTTCCGCTAATATACTGGGTATACAACATTTTACATACCTCTCCAGCTTCGCTGTCAAATTTGGTACATAAAATTCTTCGCCAATCCTTTCGGCCATCTTTTTTACTCCGAAATGTCCGTTCTCGTGCTCCCTCCTGATGACCTCGTTGCACATGGAAGCCGGTAGGACCATAACTCTCCTATCTCCAACTTGCTTCATTACCAGATTATTTTCTACAACGTAATCTTCATAGGGTTCGCTCTTTAGCACCTGCTTTATTGCTCGAATTCGATCATCTTCTTCCTGCCTCGCACGCAACGTACTAATTAATCGGTTTTCGATTACGCGAACGGGGTACCGACTTAATACATCAACGTGGCGTAACTGTGACCCCGACCGGTGCTCGACTTCGTATTCGAACTCCTCCAACGTCAACGCCCATCTCGCGACCTTAGGTGCTATATCCGGTTTATACAATGTTTTTTTGAACGCCTCGCAATCGGTAATTAACTTAAATTTTACTCCTAATAAATACACTCTAAACTTTTGTACCGCTCTTATAACTGCTAATAATTCTAACTCGTACGAATGATAATTTCTCTCGGCATCAGACGTTTTTCTACTCATAAAGTGAACTGGTTTATTGTAAATCCGGCTCACCGAAGTGAGACGTGGATATTTGGCCGCTGCCGAGAGAACGGTCTTGGAAAAATCCAGGGCGTCGCAGGGCCGAACTGCGAGCGAATCCTTTGGTCACGGTACCGACCAAAGTCGGTAACCGCGTCCACGGGGAACCACGGGGAGTCGGATTCGCCACGTACACGCCTGTACGCACGCCGAGACCCTGTTAGGGCGACAGGAAATAGGGATGGGAAGAGGGTTAGGGATGGGTATTGATATATTTCCCTGAAAATAAATAAATAAGTGTACCTGAAAATAAAGTAAAGTTTCGTGAAAATAAATGTTCCTGAAAATAAAGTTTTCAATTAATTATTACGTCACGCGCTGCTGCCTGCATTTCCAAGGCCTCATCTACCATGATCCCCTTCACCCAAAGGGTCTCATTGCAGAAAAGGTCGAAGATTTCGAAGGCCTCTGGGGACGACACGAATTTGTGTGCCGCTTCCGGCCATCTCCATTCTTCGGGATTAAAGAGCTCGCGAAGTGCTGTTCTCTGCGGTTCGAACAACGAGCACTCGAGAAGAAAATGACCGACTGTGTCCGCCTCGGCACCACACAAATAGGCCTCGACCTCGGCAATTCCGTACGTCTTCAGACGTGACATTTGCCGTGGTCAGTGAGAGCTTGTGTGCAGTCGTGATTCGGCTTCACCCACTGCGCGGCCATTCTCTCCCGAATGTCGCTGAAAAAGGCGTGGGTTGTGCTACCCTTGTGGGAAGAGCTCCACTTGGTTTGCCACACGTTGTACACCTCTTGTTTTATACGGTTCTTCGGCCGTTTTTGTGCCGCAGAGATTATGGAATTTCCGATCCTGGCGTCCGTTGCTCTACGAAGACTGTAGAAGGCCCTATACTGCTGTAGAACGAATCAATAGGTACCGTGCCTGCCACCACACACAGGCCTTCCCACGACGATCTGCGGTAAGCCGCAGTTATCGAGATCAGGACTCTGCGCTGTGCCGACCTGAGCACTCTCAGCTCTCTCTCCGTGCAGAGATCCGCCCACCCCGCAGCGGCGTACGCCACCACCGAGATGAAAACTCCCCTGTAAATCACAGAGAGAGCGCCGAAGCGGAGTCCCCATGTGCATCTCGCCAGCTTCCCTAATTTGTGGAAGAGCGGTCCGACCTTGTCGCTCAGGTATTGGCAATGGGTGCGAACACCCATGCCACTATCGAAATGGACGCCGAGGTACCTAACCGATCTTTTGAATTTAATTGTCGCCTTCCCTATTCGGATGGTCGGTGGTCTACTAGACAGGTCCGCTTTGGTGGATCGGACTGCCTTGCGTTTGCGATCCGGACGCGATCCTCCCCGTCTTCCTATTGCCGCTCTTTCGATCCAGCCGCTCCTGAGCACAATTGCCTCAGTTTTGCGCGCTGAAATCTCGAGTTTGGCCTTGTTGCACCATTCTAAGATATGGTCAACGATACGCTGCCCTTTTATCTCAATTTCGCGTCTGCTATCCCCGCTTACGACGACTTGAAAATCGTCCGCGTAGGCTACATAGCATTCGCCAAATTCTCTCTCTACTGATCTCAGAAGATTGTCGAATTGGATGTTCCAGCAGTCGGGACCAAGAACAGAACCCTGTGGGCATCCCTTGGTTTGCTGCTTGGAGACTTCCGTTGTCCCTATTGTCAATTTCACTACTCTATCTGTGAAGTAACTGGAAATTACCTCAAAGACGTTTCGCGGGCAGTCTCTTGATTTTAGATTTTTCAGAACTAACGGCCACCAGACGTTATCGAACGCTCCTGAGATGTCGAAGAGTAATGCAACCACGTAGCGATGCTCAGAAGCATCCGCTATGCGGCGCATTTCGACGATTGCATCTTCCGTTGACTTGCCGGGGCGAAACCCGTACTGTCGATCGGAGATTTTTCCTGGCGCCGTTGCCGTTAGGCTGAGACGCTGCTTAATGAGCTTCTCGAAGAGTTTCCCTATGACGGAGAGGAGACAGATCGGTCTGTAGGATTTAGGATGCTTCTCGTCCTTCCCTTCACCCTTCAGAAATACTCTGAGAGAACCTTTTTTCCAGGTGGAGGGAAAGACGCCCCACTGAAGACATCCATTGAAAAGCCGTACCAGTTGATCGGGGATTATATTTACTGTGGCCTTCAGTGCTCGAACCTCAACGAGGTCGGGCCCTGGTGCCTTATCGTATGTGAAAGTTTGAGCGGCCACTGCGATTTCCGTAACCGTGAAAGGATCGGCATCTGCAGTGTCCGGCGCGAAGCGCGCGTTTTCCCTAATTACTCGCTGTTCACTCGAGTCATTTTCCTCCCGATCGTCTGGGACGTGCGCGTCCAGCAGTAAGCTGGCAGTTTCGCGTAAGTTCATCGTCTCTTCGTTACCTCGCCGGAGAGTGCTGAGCACTTTCTCAACTCGAAGTTTCTGTGCTTGGAGTTTATACACGATACCCCAAGGCTCCGAGTTGCCGTTCGACGTTACATATTTCTGCCAGCTTTTGACCTTCGTCTTCTTCACCATCTTGCTGTATTCCCGCAGCAAAGTGTGGTATTCCAGCTTTTTCTGACAGCGAGTCGACTCATCTCTTTCCTTCTGAAACGCGCACCGTTTCGGGTAGACGGCTTTTGTGAGCTTAGTAAGCTTTCGTGTCCACCACGGGTTGGACTTTCTAAATACTCGCTTCCTTGGCATCGACTCGGTGCAGGCATCAATTATGATGCCTGTGAGCGTCTCTGCCATTCTCTCTACGTCTTCTGCGGATTCGAGACTAAGATTTTCGAGCCTCGATCGAGAAAGATCGGCCAGGCTTTCCGCGTATCGCTCCCAATCGGCTCGACGCGTGTCGAGTCGACTGTTAGCGGTACATCGTTCCACCGCTTCGGCTTTCGGAATTCTCAGCCCGATATCCACAGAATTGTGATCGCTGTTTGTCCAATCGCACCTGACTTTACAGCTCCTGATGAATCGGAGCATGGAGGGCGACGCCAGGGTTACATCGATGTACGATGAACCCCTTGTCGACCAATAAGTCGGTGGTTGTGTAACATCGTTCACTGTTTCCATGCCAAACGTCCTGATGAGCCCCTCGAATAGGGCGCCTCTGTCATCTGTGCTCTGAGGACCCCAGAGTGACGACCGGGCGTTGGCATCTAACGATACTAAAAGTCTCTTCCCTCTCAGTGAATTGAACACCGTTTCGAGGTGCCTGAGATGCAATTCGATCTCGTCGCTGAATTGAAAGTAACACGATACAGCGTAGAACGAAAAGCCGGGCGTTAGCACTTCGACACACACGCAGTGTGTCGTGCTAAGCTGCGAGACGAAAACCATTTGAAACTGAGGATTACAAACGGCCGCCGCCGCCCACGGGTGTTGTGAGCTTACGGCTGCCACCCTCAGTCCCGTTCCTAAACCACAGATGGTGTGAATCGAGCCCTGCTGCTTGACGTACGGTTCCTGCAATAACAGGACGTCTAAGTGCTTTTTGGCTACGAGTTCGCGCACCTCACCCATTACTACAGCTGAGTGTTGCATGTTCAGCTGAAGTACCCTGATTCCCGTGGTCGCGATCGCGGAAACCGACGCGGATGAAGGCCCCGGTGGCCTGTTTTCGATGGTAACGGGCGTGTGGGGTTCTGTGGGTGACACGTTAATTGGCTTATTGTCCATAATTAATTTTTGAAATGTGCGCCTCTACCGCGAATTTGAATGCGGGGCAATCTTTCGACCTGGACGAGTGGTCGTGAGGTTTATTCGCGCGTTTGCAGTTTACACAAACTGCTTTCTGTGACTTGGATGGGCACTTATCGAAAGAGTGCCCATCTTTAGCGCAGTGGCCGTAGGATTCAGTCTTTGCTTTGCAGTACTTCGATATATGACCGAAGGCCTGGCAATTGTAACAGCGCGTGACTTTTAGGTAGTCTTGGACGTAGCACGCGTGCCATCCCAAGTATACTCTCCCTTCTTTCAAGAGCTTCTCTCGTGTTTGTGGACTTACCTCTGCTACCCAGTCTACAGTTTCCTTTTCTTTGGGTCCCGTCTTGAAGACCAGGGCGAAGTGTTCCGGGAGCTTCTCCTTCGTACATTTTTCGAGGTTCTGGTGTCGTACAGCCGCTGCGATGTCCTTCTCCTGTAGATCTTTGGGGACGTTCTTAATTAAGATTCTCGGTTTGTTCTTCGCTGGTAGTCCCGCTGTTAGTCCCGCCGCTTTAAGTCTGGTGCTCTCCAAAACCGCTTTCAGATCCTGTTCGGTTTTGGTTTCTATGAGAACGCCTTTGTTGCTGATCTTTCGTACGTTGACGATTTTCAGCTTTTCCTTGGTTGGCGCTACGGACGACAGGATAGCCATTTTTGTCGCGTTGCTGTCCGCTATCTGACTTTCCTGGCCTGGAAATACGGTGCAGACGTATCTCTTGTTGTTTTTGGCCGCTTCTACAGTCGCCGCATTGCTCTTCTTCAGTTTTTCTGCGTACGACATTGCTGGCATTGCTGGTTGCGGGTTCTGCACTTTCTGCGCTTTGCTCATTTCACTGACGGTCTTGACTACGTTGCACAGCATCGCATCCATAGCGTTTATTCTGCTGTCCATCTTCTTGGCCGTGTCAGCTTCCTTTCTGAGCGCCATGTAGTTAAACTCCGCCTTCTGCGTGAGCTCGCACAGCTCAGCGGCCAGTTTTCTTGCGGCACTAAGGTCATCGCTGGTTCGCGCTCTTTCCAGCAAAGTAGCCAATTGCTTGGCAGTGGCATGGAGGCCTCTGTTCCTCGAGGGCAAGGGTTTCTTCGGGTTCTCCATTTTTCCCGTTTCGTCTTCGCTAGAGCTTTCAATTACTTTCACGGCTTTTCGCTTCGGCCGTGAGGTCTTGGTCCTCTCCTCCTCAGTTTCAGAGGATTCCGTTTTCTGCTCCTTCCTTTTTCGGGAGCCTCTTTTCACTTCTGTGAATCCGACCTCGGATTCGGTCTCCACACTTCTGTGAATCCGACCTCGGATTCGGTCTCCAGTAGATAGGGACAGAATTGGGAATCTCGTTAATCCATTCATGCGCGTCACTAATTAGATGACGAGGCATTTGGCTACCTAACAGAGTTTATTCAGATAAACTTATTATCCATGAATTCGCATGGAGACGGTTACAATAAGATAGATGGAACGAATAGAATAACAAAAAAAGAAGTATTACAAAGAAGTGAAAATAAAGAGGAAAGAAATAAAAAAACCGAAAGAAGAAAATGAACAAGATTATAAGAAGCAAATTTAAATGATGTACGCAAAATCGCAACAAATAACGTAATGTAGTGAAAATATTGATTATAAGTAAAATGAAATGAAATCATCTATGGTACAGTAGCTCGCAGGACCAAGATTATTATATAGTATCAGTAGGGCCTAATTATCATTCGACAGGCACAGCAATTACAGATAATACATGTTATATCTAAGTAACCTAAAGTAATTTTTATATCTTAACATTTCTTTTTGGTTCTTTTTCTCTACGGTTGCTAGGTGCTGGAGTTTCTTTTGGAGTGTCGACCTTATATTTTTAATTTATTACAGGAGTTAATATTAGTAATTTAATCATCAATATATGCAACATATATAATTTATTATAATTGTCATCCATAGGTGCAGTTAATTATAAACGAATATATTAAAAATTTAATATTACTATTCCTCTCCCTTTCTTTTTCTTTTTCCATTAATTATATATTTCTTCTGTTTTAGGTGACGGATCCCGCAGCCAACATACTGACAACAAAGGTAACCATGTAATCAACACTTTGCTTCAGGATGGACGACAGGTAAGTGCTACATTTATTGTGTCAATCACTAATTCTATAACTATATTGTTTATTCTGTTTATGTTTCAGGTCCTGGTTCCTGTTGCCACATGCTAATTGTTTGAAGGTCTTCATCTGTAATTGTCAATATAATGATTTCCCTATTTTAATTCTTTTTATTTCTCTTTCGTTCTAGGTGTTGCTGCTACTTGGAATGTCGTCTTCGAAATGGCCATAGGTAGTGC
Organism: Coelioxys conoideus; assembly: GCA_947623535.1. Taxonomy (NCBI): domain Eukaryota; kingdom Metazoa; phylum Arthropoda; class Insecta; order Hymenoptera; family Megachilidae; genus Coelioxys; species Coelioxys conoideus. The sequence goes on along the minus strand of CANQJN010000021.1, from coordinate 2,533,144 downwards.
ATCTGCACCGTAGTCATCTTATTAAATTTCACGAAATTAAGGTAAGAACCCAAAAGCACTCTTGTAGTGATACCTTTTAATAATGATTTTGAAATGCCAATGTTTTCTAGGAATTGGTGGGATTGACTGGACCAGATGCCCCTCCACGAGATAGTTGCAGTTGATACGGTAAGTTTACTTCTATTTATATTAAGTGTATTAGTTAGATATGACACCAAGTCTGTGTTTTGTTCATAGTATTTTTTCTTATTTTCGTGAGCTACATTTAAATTTCTATAGCCAGAAACAATCTGAACGTCAATAACTGATGCACAACCGTCTTTCAGAGCTAGGATATCCGGTTTCCTTATTCCTTCCTTAGTGGGTATCCTCGGCTCTTTTGTAACTTGAAAGCCTTTGCTATTCAGATTATCTACCAATTTGCTAACTATATTATCGTGTCTCTTAATTCTACCACCATGGGTTGTATGGCATTCTTGTATTATATGTGCTGTTGTCTCTTGTACATGGCATCCAGCTCTACATTGACAGTTTCGTGTATTTCTCCGATTACCTCTAGACGTTCTCATAAGTGAAGGAAGTGCATTAATTCTAACCGCATGATACTTGATCCAGTCTCCGGCAGGAATAGTAACTCTATCATCTATTACCCAATTGTAGGACGATCGTACATAGCTAAATTCCCTGAGTTCATATCCATCGGTTTGTTTGTATAATACTGTGCTCCATTTAGTATCGTCGTTTGCGTGTAATTTAGCCCAATTATAGATTTTCCTTATAGTCTCTACGCCAGTAAGTTTTCGTATGAATGGCCAGGGAGAGGTCACTAAAGCATCAATCCTTCTAACAATCAAATTCGGTATTTTAGTATATAAGGACATGACCCCAAGCCTCCGTCTTTAATACGCGCGTGAAAATAGGCTTTTGGGACATCATGCGGAAGATGCATCCAGTTTCTTATATATTTTCTTACTAACCTGTCTATCTTTTTCAGGTTGACATAGTTCATTCTACCAAGGACAAGTTGGTGCAAGAATCTCGGCAACAGGTATGTTCTTAAAATAACCATACGTTGTTGCGGTTTTAACGGCGCAATAGTAATTTTGTCTAAATATTCTTGTAGGGAAACCGTCTGCTTGGTCAACCCTCTAGGAGAATAGGTAACCCCAAGATGTTGCCAAGTGTCCAGAATACTGATCTGTGAGATAGGTGAGTCATTAATTTTAAATGTTTGTCTACTTAATACTTTGACTTTTTTATCCTTTCCTGATGGAATTAAGGAAAGACATTTACATTTCTCCGGTGCAGGTTCTAGGCCGTGTTTATTCATCTCCTCAACTATTTTATCAATTGCTTCCTGGAGTCCTTCTTTAGTGCTAGCGATCAGTACCAAATCATCAGCGAATGCCAATGCATTTACTACAGATTCCAAAAATTCTATCCCAATAGAGTCAGGTATAGCTTTTATTACCTCATCCATAACTACATTAAATATAAGAGATGAAAGGGGATCCCCTTGTCTTACTCCTTGTAGCGGGTGTATGGTCTCAGAACGTACATTATTTTTGTCTATAAACAATTCGGCATTATTATATAAGAATTTAATATAATTTAAAATCTCGCTCGGTAAACCTCTCTTTTTTAGCGTGCAGAAAATCGATTTGTGAGATATAGAATCAAATGCTTTCCTTATATCAAAGAATGCCATATGTAGCTGTTTTTTTTTGCTCCACGCGTAATCGATTAATGACGATAGTGTATATGTTATTTCTGCAATACTATCCGCTCTGATGAAGCCCCGTTGTTGGTCGTCTGGTTTTAGGGGTACATATAGTCTATTAGCTAGAATTCTATGGTAGTGCCTGATTATTATGGACGATATGGAGATTGGCCGATAATTCGCAGGGTTGGTTGTATCGTGACCTTTAGGAATTAAAACCGTTCTGGCTCTTGTCCATTCCGCTGGTATTTTAGCAGAAAATAAAATTATGTTCATTATAATAGCTTTAATCTTGTTAGGTATTTTATTTATCCATTCTTTAGCATGCAGGCCATCTGCTCCCTTGGCTGTATCGAATTTGGGCTGATGTTTTTTAATTTCGTCTATCGTAATTTCTTTTATTATATCGCTATGTATTCTAATGTCCGTTTGTGTGTCTATTGTATAATTGTTCATGTTGTATTTCTCAAATATTGGTTTCCAGTGTTTGACCAAATCTTCTAGGGGCAATTGTCTTATATCGCTAGTCTCACCATCTAAAATCAGATTCGCAGTTTTAGTTATATTTTTCTTCCACATGTTTTGTATTTTAGCATATTCTATTTTTCGTTTATTTTTTTTGGAAGTTCTTGGTGCAAGATCAATTCTATCTTTAGTGCTATAGTTTTTATTTCTATTTTGATTTGTCGAAATATTAAAATTCGCTCCAAACCACTGCATAAGATGGACCGAAGGATCTCTCTGTTGCCATACATCCTCAACCGCATAGCCAAGTATGTATTTAGCCGGATCTGTGCATTCATTGGATCTTAAATATCTAAGTGCCTGATTTTGCCACTGTAAGTTTGGCTCTGGTTGGTAAGTATTGTTATGTAAAATAGGCGATGTATTGTCATTAATTTGTGCTAAAATTTCTGTTACAGGTGGAGGACAAGATGGAGATGAAGTACTATCATGAGTGTTCAGTGGATCAACTTGCGTTTCATCGGTAGCATGTGTCAGATAAGTATTTGTATTATTGTTCGCTGCAGCCTATTTATATTTGTATTATTTAACTCATTATTTTCTGTTTGTTCTAGGTCGCCAACGATGTTGTCCCGTATATCTTTATATTTATTTGTTTTTCGCAATGCTTTGATAGCCTCGACAGATCTCAAAGGAAATAATACTATGTTGTCGTGTAAGTATTCATTAATTCTCTTTTTCATTCCAGGCGGTGCAGATTCTCTACTTCGGCTATTCTTTTCATATCTTCCTTTTGCCATCTATGCTTACATCTGTCAGTAATAATTTCTTCATTAGTTAGGTCTTCGTGTTTAGCCGTTCTATGTACACCAAGTCCACGGAAAGAATTAAATTCTTTACTACAGTAATTGCATATAAATTTTGTCGTTTCTTGTCTTGTTAATTGAGAGCTATTTGTTGCATCCATAGATGAAGAGAAAAAAGTGCGAGATGAAATAGATCCACTGGATGGTGGCATAGAGATACCTCCATTTTGTATATTGTTTGTTACTTCAATGTTACCAGTGGAAATTGCTCCTAGAGGAGCAGTTGGACAACTTAATTGACTATCGCAGGATGGAGATTTGCGGCCGGATTGGTTGGAATTAATGTCCAGTGGGACCTGTTCGGGCTCCGGCAGGTTGTCAAGCCTTCCATCTGGACATTTCGCGCTATGGCTCTCTATAGCAACGCTTAGTATTCCGTACTCCTCGCCAAGTCGTTCCTTTTCTTGATTTGTATAGGGCATACATCCGTATTAAATGCTGAGTGGTTATTTTGGACTAACCCTTGTTTGTTACAATTAACACATTTCAAATTATCTTTTTGTTTGCATTCCCTAGAGTCGTGTTCACCGCTACAATGGCCACAACAGGGTTTAGTTGCAGTACAATTCCTAGCTAGATGGTTAAATTTCATGCATTTAAAACATTGCAGTACTTTTATATAATCTTCAATTCTGCATGACTCGTAGTTTACGTAGAGTCTACCATATGTTAATAGTTTGTTCCTTGTAGCCGGAGAAACTTCGATTAAGATGTTCTTGCTTTTTTTATTTTTAGTGGCAAACTCGGTTAATAGTCTTAAATCAGAACATTCTGGATCGAGACGTGCCGCATCTGTAATAATTCTCTCTATCTCAGCAAAAGGGACGTTAGTCGGAAAGTCTCGAACTATCATTTTCGGTTTCAGTTTCGTTTTATCTCTAATCATTAATCCCGCACTTTTCAGTTCGGAAGACTCACGCAATTTCTCTAAATTTACCGTTTTAGCTATTATCCTAACACCTAACGAATTTAATGTAATTAAATGGTTAACTCGCAAGTCGAATTGATATGGGTTAATAGCTTCCTTCAGAGCTTTTTTTATATCCGATGAAGAACTATATCTGTTGGGGTTATTTTCAGTGGGTATAACAAAAAATTCAATAGTGTCACTAGGACTGACGTACGATTGTCCGGTTGTAGTTCTCATAGTAATCCTATGAATATTTTATATCTCAACGCCACTTTAACGCTTGGTTCTAGAATTCCGTGACAACCGGGTCGAAACCACGGTGCACGCGTTCCGCCTTACCGAGTAAGTAAAGAAACTATGAAAGTAGTGGTATTTCACCGGCGACATGACATCTCCCACTTATGCTACACCTCTCATGTCTCCTTACAGTGCCAGACTAGAGTCAAGCTCAACAGGGTCTTCTTTCCCCGCTAATTTTTCCAAGCCCGTTCCCTTGGCAGTGGTTTCGCTAGAAAGTAGATAGGGACAGAGATTGTCCTTGGTGATTTAACGTGCGGTTCCCGCAAAAAGCTCTACCACACGGCCCCCATGGGCGCGGGATTGGGATATGCCCAATCAGCGCGTCCCCGCCACTGCAGGGGACTACCAGAGTGGCGCAGGGTCTTGCGGGCCCTGATACCGGACTTCTGGTGGAGCCGAGTGACTTTCCAACACTCTACCAGCTATGCAGGCTGGTTCCCGAGCTGTTGGGACGCAGCTCACCCGCCGAAGGCCCGACTAGCAGGCCCTCTGGCCAGCATGCGGCCTAACCACTGCCCCCGCGATGGTCCTTCCCATGACCGGGCCAGGACAATGTCCTGTGGGCCCCCGGTCCCCGCGGTACCAGTCTTGATCACTGGTGGGATCTGCGCGACAAAAGCCGCTCCCAAGTTGGGGGCCCCGCAGCCCCCAGCATTGGTCGGCTAGCGACTCGGGTACGTGGAGACGCTACCCTCCAAAGGACACAAGACAGGAATCGATCAATTGATCTTTCCACCCGCTTGCGCTCCCCCCCCCCCCCCCCCTGCGTACCTCACACACCCATATATTCATATTACTCATTCACAATCACACGTCTTCTCTCAAACACACTTCTTGCATACACACAAAAACATTCATACTTCTCCTTGCATTCCAACACACCACTCACATCCACACTACCATCCTCTCTTCTTATCACTCCACATGCACTCAGATCTCGGAGATCCTCATACAGAACACATTCAGCCAACACATGCTTCCAATCCTCACGCACAGCACCACACATACACCGCTCGGTATCACTTAAACCACGCTCATACAAAAACGCATTCATACTTCCATGGCCAGTCATCAGAAAGCATGCATACACACTCGGCTCAAACGCACCACTACTTTCAGCAAACCTCACATTCTTGATATATTCATAGGTCACACGTCCTTTCTCACTCTGATCCCATCTACTCTGCCAACATTCATACGCTCTATCATTCACAAATTGCACACATTCATCCACCGTCATTCCATTCAAATCACTCGAAGCGGCGATCTCATTCGCACACACACTCACACCATTCTTCAATCTCGTACACACACCCCTCCTTACACACTCCAGGTCCCAGGGTAGGACACCCATTAACACTTGCATACTTTCAGTCGACACAGTTCTACATACATTCAAACAGGCATTCAACACAACACGCTGACATTTATTCATCAATTCTCTTCCATACCCAAATTGCATCACGTCATACCACACACTCGCTCCATACATCACACACGCAACAAACAATCCTTTATACAACACTCTCACCGCTCTCCGTCTCATACCCCATTCACGCTTCATCACTCTTCTCATTGCACCCACCACATTCATGATCTTCTTCCTCAAATAATCAAGATGCACTTTGAAGTGCATTCTTTCACTCACCCATATACCCAGATACTTTACTTGCTCTACATACTTAAGGGACTTCCCATTCGCACGCACAATCGGTCGTCTACTCTCAGCCATACTACCTTTCAGCAACATCGTTACACTCTTACTCTCAGACACACTAACACCCACTGCCGCACCCCATTCACACACTATTTCCATCCACTCAGTTCCGATTCGTTCAACCTCCATCCGGTTTTGTCCCTCAACCATCACATACAGATCATCAGCAAACGCAACACACTTACATCCACATTCTCTCAAGCGCCGCAGAAGCCTATCCATACGCCCTATCCAAAGGAAAGGGCCAGAGACAGGCCCCTGCGGACACCCACGCTCAACATTCTTCCATACTACATCATTCACACCGCACATACACGCTGTCCTCCTCCGGAAGTAGCTTTTCCAGAGGGGCATCTCCTCACACCCCGTCTCATTCAACCACTCAATCACACAATCCCACTCAAAGTTATCAAACGCTCCTTTAAAATCTACAAATATACCCAAAACATACTTTTTATCACTCTCTTGCACATACTCTCTCACTTCCATCCAAGCACTCTCCGTCGATCGTCCCCTGCGAAAACCATGCTGCGCTTCATCCATACTACCACACACTCTTCGTTCATGCCGTTTAACCAACATTCGCTCTAACACTTTCCCAAGCACAGACAGCAAGCTGATTGGTCTATAAGACGCGGGGTCCGATCGCGGTTTTCCAGGGGACTTCAGCAAGACCACCACACACGCTTTCTTCCACTCATTGGGGAAACATCCAGTTCTCAGACACGCATTATACAGACTCAACAGGCATCCCGGAATCGCACTCCAAATCACTCGCAACATCCTCGCTGTAATTCCATCCAAGCCAGGTGCCTTTCCCAGCTTCATTGCCTTAATGGCCTCATTCACTTCATCCCATCCGAACTCTTGTATTTCACTCACTCTCTCTTCCACATCATTCACAGCTCTCGACACTCCAGATGCTGGGAAGAACTTTTCTAACAACACACTCGCACATTCTCTCCACGTGGAATAATTCACACCATCAACATTCAACGAACTCATACTCTCCCGCCCAGTTTTACCTCTACACAGCTTATAAACAGCACCCCATGGATCCATGTTCGATGACTTGCTCACATACTTCCGCCAATTTTCCTCTTTCACTCTACACAATTCGCGCTTATATTCTTTCTCTGAACACTTATACCTTCTCAATCGCTCATCAACATCCGCACTTTGTCTCTTTTTCGCCCTCTGCCATAACTTCCTATTCTTTTTCGCTTTGGCTTTCATTCTCTTCAATTCATCCGTCCACCAGGCAGTCTTCTTATCATTCACTCGCGTTTTCCGCTTCATCCACTTGTCATTCGTAATTTGGATCCACTGCATTATGATCTCAAGCATTCTATCCACGTTTATTTCACTACATACATCTTTACCATACATCAAAGCATACTCCATTAAATCGTTCTTGTATCCTTCCCAGTCCACATCCTTACACACCCATCCCTTGCGCACGTTACAGCCATTCTGTTGTCGCTCATCATACATCATTCGAATCAAAATCACATTGTGATCACTTATTCCCCAGTCACTCTTCACCTCCCATTCAAGTCGGCACCTGGCTAACGATTCACTCACCAGAGTGACATCAATGTCACTCTGCCCTGGCGCTCCCGAGAAAGTATAACACTCACTCGGCTCATTCAATACAATCATTCCACTCGCTATCACCCACTCTTCCAAAATCCTTCCACGCATCTCACTCTCTCTACTGCGTCCCCCGCCCTTACTGTACCATAACGGCGAGGTAGCATTCGCATCCATTCCAAATATCACTCGTTTCCCCTTCACATACTCTCGCACTCTCTCCATATACGCTAGGTAGGGCTCGATATCGAAACCCCACCTGCAATATATCGACACAACATACAACTCACCAAAGTCCCCTTTCATCCACACACACACACCACAGTCATTCGTCAATTCATTCACACACATCGACTCCACATTCACATCACGAACAACCACTGCCGCTTTGGCAGGGTCGTTCTGTGATACATATACTCTCCATGCACTCGGTAAACCTCTCACACTCTCACGCGACACATACAACTCTTGTAAAAGAGCCACACCAATATCCTTCTCATTCATAACATTTCCCAAGTCACACAACACACTATACGACTTCTGACAATTACACTGCACAGTTCTTAAACATTCACTAGTCATCACTGATTCGCGCTTTCTCTCTTTCAAGCATCCTCATATATTCCGGACATTCACTCGACAGAACCGAATGGTTCGCACTCTTACCTTTCAACTTACAGTTTCTACAAGCATTCGCACTCTTACACTTGTCCCTCAAGTGTCCACTCTCACCACACTTCTCACACAATCTCTCTTTCATACTGCATTCTCTCATCATGTGCCCAAATGCAAAGCACTTGTAGCACCTCATAACATTCACGAAATCTCTCACTTTACATGCTCTCCATTTCACATACACACGCTCTTCACACATCAAAATATCACGCATTCTTTTGGACAACTCAACTATAACATTGCCCACATCCGCACCCTTTTTATTTGATCGATTCACAACACGCGCACGATCCTTAAACTCCATCTCAGTCACACCAGCACACTTAAGATTCTTTCCATACAACTCATTCATCAAATCGTCATTATTCATCTCATTCGGAACATCATAAACAATTAATTTCGGACCCACTCTTTTGGGTGTCTCCACCTTGAGACCTAATTCAGCGAACTTCTTGTGCTCCTTGAGCATATTCATCTCACGCGCACTAGCAGCCTCAATCACGAGACCGCCGCTTCTTGTTTTCCTCACCGCTTTCACGCGCACATTCAACCCACCACTCACATCACGCATGACCTTCTCTTTCACTTGCTCACTAGACAACTTCACACTCTCATCTTTCGGTTTTACAACCACAGCATACGACCTCACTTTCGGTTTATCAGACACAGTCCCACTTGCACTCTTCATTTTCTCACACACAGGCACACTCGCACCAATCACACTCGCATAAGTCGCTGTCTTTGTCACATTCACACTCTCATCCAGCATTTTCCTACTTTCGTCCAGTCGACCAGCCAATCTCTCATTTTTCCCAATCATTCCAATCATGCATTCTTCATATTCTCCAACACAATTTAAAATAAAATCGGTAGCTACCTTGGAAACGCGGTTCGCTTCAGTCAGGAGAAACTTGCGCAGTTTCTCACTGACGCGCCGCATAACTCGCAGCTCCATCGCTGCTCCGTCCTCTTTCTCCTCAGCCACTTCCACTGGATCTTCGAGCCTTGTCCGCTTCCGCGGACTAAGGCTCCTGGAGCCCATCTTCCTACCTTTCGCCGCCGGCCCGCGGCCACGCGAGCCAGATGGCACCGCGCCCCCTCCCTTCTCTACTTCCTCCCCATCCAAATCTCCGAGTTTAACATATTTTTTCATATGGTTCCCACGAGTCGGGACGAACGGAAGTCACTCCCCGGGTGACGCCCTTTCCGGGGAGAAGGCTCATACGCTCAAGAGGTCGCCAGGTGTCTTGAGGTGGCCGCTAATGGCCGGTGCTCCCACCAACCCACCTCCCAGCGTGATGCTGGGAAGTGCCCCATCGCCGCGCGCCATAACTTAAGGTTAGGATATTTTTTATAGAGGTCTAACTTCCTCGCGGCCCGGCCGATTAAGGCAAGACCCCCGTTCCTGCGAAACATGACCACAGGTTTACGGTATGGTAAGGCTCGGGTACCTCGGGATGGCCAGATCCCGTACTGTGGTTATTGTGCCAACAGCCCCTGAGGCGCCGTTCTCCCGTTAGCATGGAGGACCCACCCTCTGGTATCTGTTGGAAAGCAGATACCAGAGGGCATAGGGGCCTCCATCCCAGCGACCACCACGAGGAGGTGGGAGATCCGACTTGTGACGAAGCACCATTCGGCCGCCAGATAGGGACAGAATTGGGAATCTCGTTAATCCATTCATGCGCGTCACTAATTAGATGACGAGGCATTTGGCTAGCCCTGTACCTTAATCCGACTAATATGTCGAATATGGTATAATTCCGAGGAATCCCCTCGTAGGATTGCAATATAAAATAAGTCCTATTTGTAAAAATAGAAAGCATTTTAATTGCGTGATGCTGTATTGTAAACAATAACACACCCACGCAATATACTATGTCTGCTATTATTAATTATCTATATTATAGTTTGTCATTAATTGTAACTATTACATTACTTAATATTATTTGTCGCTACTTGTCATTATTATTGTTATTATGTTAAAACACATATTCTAAACTTAATATAAGTTTAGTGTCTACATATATTATTAGTAATTAAATTTGCATATCGTTGTATTTTAAAAGAAACTTCTAGTCATTAGTTAACTTATTATTTACATATCAATAAATATATTAGCCAATTCAATAGAGCTTTGCAGGGTTTTTAACGCTATAATTTTTATGTTACCATTTTTTAAGCCTAGTTTGACTAAATTGCGCTTAGTATTTACAGGTACCGCACCTCTACTCCCTAAAACTATTGGTAGAACTTCACCCTCTTTTATTCTATATTTATCTTTTAAATATTCCAAACAAGTTTGATATTTATTTATTTTTTCTATTTCAGCACGTTGTAGGTAGTCTCTATTTTCAAAGCGGACTGTGACGTCGACAATGAAAAACCGTTTCTCATTTTTAATTATGAGGTCGGGTTTATATTTACTACCTCCTATCTGAAGGGTGGGTTCAACAAAAACTTCATTTTCGGCTCTGGTTTTTTCTGCTACAAAATTTTTAATTTCGTCATGCCTTTTAATTCTTAGAGCCTTGGTATGCTGGCATAAACCAAGAACATGACCAAGTGTTTCGGGTTGTGCTTTACAACGCCTACAGGTAACATCAATCTTTTTATCTGCTCTAGCTAGAACTGTTTTAGTGCCAAAGGTATTCGTTCTTAATCGTATAGCGTCTATATATCGGGAAGGTTTTAATAGATAAGGTTCTTTTATCCAAGCGTTTCCCAATTTATCTTTCGCAAACTCGTCAACACCTTGGCCTTGGCATTTAAGGTTTGACCACTGTTGGATATGTTCCTTTTTTAGACGCCTTTTTGCATTATCGATATCATCCAAAGTTGCAGGCCAATTTATTCTTAAAGAATTGGCTATACGTTTTAACTTTTCTTCCATCTTACCGCTTATTAAACTAGAAGTTTTCGGATCACACGAGTTCTTCATTTTAATTGCGTTTTTTAAGGCTCCTAATTTTATAATATGTTCAAATCGCGGTAATCCTAAGCCTCCATTGGTTTTTGGAGTATAGAAAAATCCCGTAGCTGTGGAGGGTACTAAATGTAATATCTCTTTTATTTGCAGTCGAATTTCGTTGTCTAAAAGTTTAAGAACCGAATCACTTGGAGGACTAATTAGGAGACTATAAATAAATCGCGGTAGGATATAAGTCACCAGAAGATCAACCTTTTGGTGCGGCTTTAAATATAACTTTCTGGTTCTTTTAATTAAATCTACTATTTCGGGTACAATAATCCCACAATGGAGGCCCCTCCAAGGACCTATTTTAGCTCCTAAATATTTAAAAATCGCTTCAGGTTCAGTTAATGGTATATTTTCACCTGATATGGTTTTTAAAACTGGATCCTTGACAAACCACGAGTCTTTTTTAACCACTATTTGGAACGCTGTACTCTTTTCGGCCGATATATTCATTCCTAGATTTTGTAGATATTTTGTAACTATTTTTAATTGTAATTTGGCATCTTTTTCATCATGACTGAGTAAAACAATATCATCCGCAAAGGCTAATATAGATATTCGAGATGATTCATTCATTTCAATACCACGTGTTTCCTCTTTTAAAATTTCTATTAAAGGTTCCAAACAGAGGTTAAACAGTAAAGGAGAAAGGGGGTCGCCCTGTTTAACTCCCCTGAGTATTTTAATTTTTATACCGTCATTGTCGTTTTTAACTTGCTTTTCATTTTTATTCTTATCGTTTTTGGCATTTTTAGCATGCGTTTTAATTGTTGTTGTACAATCAGTATACATTTTAGTTATAAGTTTTATTATGGGTTCTGGAATCCCTTTTTTAGCTAAACTAGGTTTTATGGCCGAGTGTGGAAGCGTATCGAAGGCCTTTGAAATATCGAGCACAATAAATGTACCACCTACGTTAATTTTACTTTTAGCTAGAACTGTATTTAGAATACTGGTATTATGAACGCAACCACCTTCAGAGGTAAAACCCTTTTGCCTAAAATTCTGGACAATAACGTTCCGTAATCTACCGTTAATAATAGATGAGAATATCCTACTTAGTACCGAACTTATGGTTATAGGTCTCCAATTATTAGCACAGCTAAGATTCTTATTACCTTTAGGTATTAGTGTTGTTCGATTTTCCTTCCATGCCGAAGGATAATGGAGACTATAACATAAAATATTGTATAACTTATTTAATATTAATACAACACCAGGGGCTAACAGATGTCTTTTTTGCACGCCATCCGGACCTGCCGCTGTTTTATTTTTTAGTTTTTTTATTCTACAAGCCACTTCTACTGGTTCAATAGGTGAAAATATATTGTTTAAGTTTAATGGAGGAATATTTGATCGAAATGCAGAAGTTATGGAAGGGCCAGGTCTTTCCCATAGGTCTTTGTATAATTTTTCGATGTCCTTAGCCGGTGGTAATTGTTTGGCGGGTTCCCAAAGCGAGTTGTCGTGATTCACAATGGCATCGGCCAACTTTTTGGGACATTCCTTATACATTTCCTGGCACCTAGCATAAGAATACCTTTTTAACCGGTTTCGTGAATTTCTTTTGCTTTTATTATAGTTAATCCTAGCGTTATTATTTAGATTTCCAAAATTATTGTTATTTACATTTGTTTTTGATGCTTCGGTTATTATCCTATTCTTGTTATTTATCTTGTTATTTCTCTCCTCGTTCTCAGGGTTCATTAGTAAAAAAGTAGTAAATATATCAGCCACAAAGTCGTCGATTTTTATTTCCAAGTCAGAAAGATTATTTTTGTTTTTCCACCAAAGTTCCATTAACTTCTCATGTATTTCTGTTGTTTCCTTAGGTATATCAATGGGTTTTTCAATTTCTGTAATAAGATTATTCTGCCATATTTTAAATTCCTCATCTGATGTTGTATTCATATTATTTAAAATATCCGAAACGCTAACATTATTACTATTATCTTCCAAATCATTTATCGATGCACGCGTAACTTCGCTATTATTATCAACATCTTTATTGTTATTATGCTCTAGCTCACATTCCGCGAAATCATCATCACTATTAATTTTTTCATATTCATCTTTTTCATTTGTTCTTTTCATAGCTATTAATTTAAGATCACGCCTTTTATTTTTAACCTGAAGAAAAGTCTTATTTGGAAGATGTTTACTTATCTCAACATTAATATGTTTACAAGTCTTATATTTTTCCTCTAACTGAATTAATAGGTTTATTTCTTCTTGTGACCAAATTTTTAATCTACTAGGCCCTGCGTCTATCGTGCCAGTTATTTTAGCATTTGATATTTGCCTTTTTTTATTTCGTAGGTTTGGGTGCGCTATGCGTTCATGAGTGGAGAGTCCTCTTTGGGTGTTAAAGGATCTAGCGCATTCCTCACATGGAAAGGCTCCACTAAGGACTGTCATATCTCTACCGCTACATTTGGGAATGTGACAGTCAACGCCATGTAGCTTTTTAAACCGTTTCCTACATTTGTTGCATTCCCATGAAACATTATTTTGTAGGTGATGAGAATTTAAATGTTTCTCCAAATCCGTTAAGGAAAGAAAGAAGAGGTAAATTTCCCTCTTTATGCAAAAGGGACATGCAATCTGGTGTTCGGATAAAGGCACGACAATTATTGGGATATATTCTTCATTGTCCAGGTTCATTGCCGGGTTAGTATCCAAGGTCCCCTGCACAGCGGATAAATCCGCCACGACGCTCCCGGGACCTGGAAGCGTCGTGTCCGAGGCTACTGAATTATAACTCATTGTTGGGTACATAAAGGAAATGTGGGTTCCGATGCAAATTTCCAAACGAAATTCAGCCGTTAAACCAGACGTGCCAAGTCGTCACCTTAAAAAAAAAAAAAAAAAAAAAAAAAAAAATAATAAAAATAAAAATAAAAATAAAAAAATAAAAGAGAAAATTACTCAAATCAAATTAAATCTAATACTTCACAGAATACAATCTGTTGTCGGTTAACCGACTGGTATTTAGGTATACTTTCCTCGTACCTTCGTTCGCTGCACATCATTTAGCCATGTCTGTGTGGGTGTGTGTGCGTGGGTGGGTGGGTGGGTGGGTGTGCGTGGGTGGGTGGGTGTGTGTGTGTGTGGGTGTGGGTGTGCGTGCGCGCGCGCGCGCGCGTGTGTGTGTGTGTGTGTGTGTGTACAAGAGAGTCATAGAGTCATTTTTTTTTTTTTTTTTTGAAGGTGGGGAAATGCGTTAACGCACACCAGGTATACGGCGGTACCTGATAGTGTGGGGCTCTCCCGTCCTGTAGGGCATACCCACTAAAACCACCACCTTGTATTATGCCTGAGACTGCAGGCAGCACAGTGTTCTAGAGTCTCCTTGTATCATCCAATTCCTTCCCGATGACGTACAAACATGGTGGTCAGTTTGTTAAATTTCCAGAATGCGCCTAATCCTCCGATAAGGGTCCTGGTTGAAAGAATCTTCAGTTCCTTTTTCCGTATTATCCCTAGATCGAGTAGGCTCTTCGCGGATTGGCTGCTCCAGATTCTGCGGCACGATAGTGTTGCCGATGTAAATACAACATCCTTCACCGTGTATCTCTCTACGACAGCGTTCTTTAGTTGGCGGTAGTATTCCAACTTTTTCTTATGCGCCAGCTTCAGGTCGGTTTGCTCACTCACCACTTGAGCGTCTATTACAATTGCTTGATCATCGCGTTTAGCTATTAGATCCGGTTTTCTTAGCCCTTCTGCGGTTATGAAGCGTGGTTCTTCGTCCACTTTTTCACACTTATGATCTAAAGCCGCTCTTTTAATGTATGTCGCGATGGCATTATGGCGCTGTATTCTGGCTGCGTGCGTTCTATGGCAACCTTGTAATATGTGGTTGAGTGTCTCAATTTCATTACATCCTGCTCTGCAGGATCGGTCTGATCTTCGACCTCTTGATGTTCTCGACCTAGAAGGTAAGGCATTAATTCTAAGCCTTAGCATGTTTATAAAATCCTTTCCAGTTACTAAGCGAGAACCATCGGTTACCCACTGGTGCTGCTGTGGCACCTTTCTCGAGTCTTTTAACGCCATTCCGTCATATGCTGAGTGGAGAAGCCTTGCCCATCGTTGCTCCAGATCTGTGGTGTTTTTGATCTCATGCGGACTCTCGTATAACCTCCTTCTGGCCTTCTGAATTTCCTGTGAAATATAAGAGGAGGGGGTTAGCTGTCTTCCACGGGCCAGTTTTTCTAACCTTTCCTTCCTCCTGAGAGGCATAAGCCATCTCATTGCAGGTATAGAGAGTCCGCCGTCCTTTCCGTTTGCATGCACATAGGCGTTTAATGTGTCATGCGGAAGCCCTGCCCATTTTTTAACTGCCTTTCGCACCGCATTATCTATCTTCTTAAGCTTGCTTAAGGTGACATTCCCCAGAGTCATTAGGTGAAATAATCCAGGTAGGACCATGACCCTGAGAGCGAAAAGACGTTGTTGGGGCTTTAAAGGAGCCTTCGATAGTTTTTCTAACGATGTTTTAAGCAAGGTTATATCCTCATTTCTACAACATCCTTCTGGTGTAAAAAGGACGCCTAGATATTTCCACTCGTCTTCTCTGCTCAAAGCTGGTAGTTTGTGTTGAAGACAGTCAAAAGCAGTTTTGGCATCTACCACGGACTTTTTAACGTGTGGTACGTTTTTTATTGCTACAGTGAAGGACTTCGTGGCGTTAATTTTTAGTCCACACTGAGCTAGGTAATCGGCTACTATGTTAATTAGTTGTTGGAGGCCCATAGGTGTTGTTGCCACTAAAATCATGTCGTCCGCGTATGCGAGCACATTATAATGGACTCCATCGATATCGATACCCACGTCTGATGGTAAGCGTTTCAGGAGTTCATCAATTATCATATTAAATAATATAGGGGACAGTGGGTCACCCTGCTTTACTCCTCGCGTGGGGTGTATCGGCTCCGATTCCCAGTTGCTACACGTTAATTTTGTTGTACTAGACTCGTAAGCCGTCATTATGTAGTCAACTAAAGGGGTTGGCAGACCCTTAGTCAACATGGTGTCCTTGATGGTCTTATGAGAAACCATATCAAAAGCTTTGGCAATGTCTAACGAGGCTAAGTACATAGGTTTAAAATTCTGCCGGTGGTATCGCAGGATCATGTCCAGATCGAATATATTTTGAGCACAACCATCCATCGGCCTGAAAGCCGTCTGTCTCTTATCGAGCTCGATGTTATTAAGGAGGCGTACAGCAAAGATTTTGTGGAATGTCCGTGTGATCACTGATGATACTGTGATCGGTCTAAAGTCTCCGGGTTCGGCTGCTTCATCCTTTTTAGGAATCAATGTTGTTTTAGATTCCAAGAGCCGTTTTGGTAGCCTTCCAGTAATCATAAATAGATTGAATAATCGCGCCAATATTCCCGTTGGTACCGCTTTTAGTTGGCGCGCAGTCAAGCCATCTGGGCCTGGGGCTGTAGATGATTCTGGAAAGGCACCTTGTATTTCTTGTGGCGTTATCGGTGACCATAACGCATCAATAACCCGGCAATCCCCTTTTATTCCAGGTGACCGGTCACAAATCTCGGTCATTACCGTTTTCCAAAACGGCACCATTTGTTCTTTCGTAGGCGCGTGTGCCGTAGATTTATTTTTCAATATTGCCCTGAGGCAATTATACGGATTCCTGGACCAGGCTCGCTGTGTTAGGGCATAATCCCTACGGCGTGCCTTCCTTTTGTTAAGGGGTTTCCTGGACACACTGGTAACTTTTTTCTGTGATACTTCCCTGCTTTTCGGTGGAAAAATCTCTAGCAGGTAAGCATCTACCTCGAGCGCAATCTTACTGATTGGCCAACTAGCTGCGTTCTTACATATTCGATTCAGATGCTCAGCTTGGTATTCTGTGGAGTCAAAAGGTTCCAAGCCACTCATGACTTCTCTAATCCCAACAGTCAGGTCATCGCCTTGAACTTCTGACTGCCGTAGGTGTTCTGCAGAGCTAGTGTTTGGCGTATCTTCGGTCTCAAGTTCGTTTATAAACTGGAGTACCATGTCTCGGTACTTCTGGAATCGCCTTTGTCCTTTAATCGACTCTAGAGTGCGATTTGGAAAGAGCGGATGTAAGGCTTGATTAATAAAACGAACGCCTTGTGTCGTAAATTTGGCCTCTTCTCGTGCAAGGAGGGCCAACTCCTCAGCACTCCACGGTGCTTTACAGTTCCTTATGTTGCTGCATTGTAATTCATCGTGCCAGTTCTTGTGGGTTCGTTGTTCATGAACACCACGTCCGCGTACGGTTGCAAATGTTCGGTCACAACCAGGCATTCTGCATTGGAAGGAGTCAGAAGGCTGCAATTCGACTCCGGCGTGGGTCGGGCCGGAAGAGCCTGAGGGCTCTCCGGCATAAAATGTCCTATCCGGTTCATCCGAGGCTTTTTGTTTTTTATTTGGGCCGACTTGGTACTGGTCGAGGGGGCTGGCAACCCACCTGGACCGACAATCGCAGAGGCAGCTCTTAGCTTCCCCCGATACGTCATAAACGCAACGGGGTACTAGTGGCGGGACCCAATGAAGAGGGGGCTGCTTGCTAAACTATGCTCTACAGAAGGACTCTAAAGGCGTTCAGGCCATTAAGAGAGTCATAGTTACTCCCGCCTTTTTTTTTTTTTTTTTTTTTTTTTGATGCCACCGGACAGTCAAGGACACCGTGATGGAATTGATCTCCAACCAATTTATCCCTTTCGGGAAATAGCCCGATGCATAGTCTGAGAAACACGTACGTAGTGATTTAGCCGTGGTTAGTAACCTGCGGACCACCGAGTCGAGCGCTCCATTGATGTTATGGGCGATTATAACACGATCGCGTGGGAGCTCACCCCTATGATCGCAGCTTTGTACATCAAAAACATACCCACCTAGTGCTATAGAAGAAGTCGTCTTCGTGGGGATAACAAAAATGAGCTTGGATACCCTATCGGAGATATCCACTAGACCCGCTGCCCTAACGAAGGTTTCACGCCGTATCCTCTGGTTGCCCTCAGCATCGACGTCACCCACGAGCGCCATGTCATATACATCAAATACCTGCGCCAGCGGGTACGTGAGCTGGGACACGATCCAGGCATCGCGCCCCACGCAGTCCGGCTGGCCATTGTCTGCTACAGGGACTACACGTACGGTGTCTTGTCGCACGTTCCATACTTCTCCGCCCCGTCCCCCCACAAGTAGCTCCCCTCCGCCCCTGAGCATGGCCTCGAGCACATCCGCGGTGATGAACACCGCTTGGTAGTCCCAGTCACCAGTCATGCGTGTTGACACGATGTGTTTTTCGGGTTCGTCAGCGGTAGCCCACGAATAGCCCACACCGGAGGGTTGCACCATACGCCGCTCACGGAGCTCATCATACAGGTCGATCTTTATAGCAAGACTGCGGTAGTCCGCTTTACTACTGCCGATGTAGGAGTCGAGCCCGGCCGCCAGCAAGGGGGTGTTGCTCATATAACCATAGGTGTATAAGCCTTTAGCCGGGTTGATGACCCCAGGGCAGGACGGCGATGGATTGGTCGCTGCCTCAATGACGGTGGCTGCCGCTTCCGTACGTTGCAGCTTCCCGTGCGTAAGCCTAGGGTCACTTCCCACCCCTACCCACTTCATACGTCGCCATGCTTCTTCACCTCCTGGTAAGTCCATAGGGCGCGGGCCCACCCGGGCACCGTCGCGGACCGGGGGGCCCAGTACCAAGGCTACCCCCTCACGCATAGTCCTGTCCATCAGCACCTGTTCTCCAACAGGACCCAGCACCGCCTCTCCCTGGTTCTCGACACCGGCGGCCTCCGCGCCTATATCAAAACCAACATCACTCCCGCTGTCGTATCCTCCTTCTTGGACAAACTCCCCCCCCTCGGTCATGACACGGAGTTGCTCGTCGTACAAGAAGCCCCCGTCCACAGCCCGGACACCAGGGCAAAAGTACTGGTGTAAGGTTCCGGCGTTTGTGAGTGCTTTACTAGACCGATCGGGCCCGCGAGCGTAGTATACCACCGGGTTGGCCAGCAACGTTTCGTATGTCGTACCTTCGTTAGGCCCATCTTCGTGCGTCATTTCACATGCTTGGTCCCAGAAGAGGTCCCGAAGGACGCTGAACCGGCCCTCCCTAGCGGCCATACCCGCGGCAACGCTGTCTATGTTGCCGTTTAGCGCGTGCATCTCCTTATTGTGTGCTTCGGCGGCAGCATTGACCCATTGGGCCCCCATTTCCCCATGAGTCAGTCTGTCAAAGACAGTCCAAGTCTTCTTCCCCTCGTATTTGGGAGTACTTACGTCACGACACGCCTTTCCTCCCAACTCGAAGAACGTGCAGAAGGGGCAAACTCTTTCTCCGCTAAGTGATCCAGCCGCATTGCTGACGGCCAGGATGTACGCGAAAGCGTATGCGGCCTCGTCCTCCTCGGCGCTGCTACGAAGTAGCGCCAGCTCCAATTCCATCTTCTCGGTGTTTAGCCTGCTCACGGCGGGAGCGTCTGCCTTATCCGTAGCCTCTAAGGCATCATCGATCTGCTCCATCTGCTCCTCAACGCGGACGTCTGGGTTGTTAAGCGCCCAGAGATCCACAGCTTTCTTAACGACAAGAGCTCCCACCTGGGGCTTACTCTCAAGACTTCCGACCACCTGAGTTCTCCATCCACTCAAGGTCCCATCTCCGATACCGATCTTTCTCAGTGCTTGAGCTACAGCCGTTGCCCATCTGCGGTTGGCCCCTCCATTTCCCAGGATTCCCATAATACGCGCGGGATCCCCTTTCACTTGTTGCGCCACCTCAGCAGCACGCACACTGAGGAGCTTCTTTGTCGCTTTCTTCTTGGTGGGGCCTTTCTCGGGGGCTGGGCGCTGGCTATTGCTCCCCCGAGATGTGAACACTCTCCTACCGTCATCGATTACCTCGTCATTCCCCATGGCCAGTCGGGCAGCCCGGACCTCATACTGTGTGGGTACTCTCCTATTCACCGTAGACGGAGGGGGCGGGCCCGCGCCTACCAGCGTGGACCATATGGTTAGTCTGTCGTACTCAGTCCCGCTCCCCGCGGTGTCCGTCTCCGTATATGCAAACGCCTTGTTGATGAAGGTCTCTATGTTCCCGTCGAAGAATTCCGTTCTAGCAACCGCCTCGGGACTGCAGTCTGAATGGTCCACCTCAGGAACGGGACAATGGACTTCCATGGTTTTTTGGGGCTGTACAACCGGTGGTGGTCTACATATCTTCTTTCTTATCTTCGGTTGGACTGGGAGGGCCTCGTCCTCGCTACTACTTTCGATGCCGTCCCACGCGTTATTTCGTCTTCACGCCTCCATCCTTTCAAGGATACATGGATCTACAATACCCCCCTGAGTCCGGCCGCCGGGTCCGCTCGTCTTGACCCCTGAAGACGGGTGTGATTGGCCGCCGGCCTTTCTACCCGCCCGCCTGTTACTGGGCATTGCAGAAATTCTTGCGCGCGAGCTTACTGCGTTGATAGCTCCGCGTGGGTCGGTTTCCTAACTGCCCTCACCTCACGAAGGGCTTTCTTTCCTCTCTAAACTTCACAAAAAGTTCTGAATCTCTTGTCAATAATGCGTCTACTAGTATCCTTTCAACACATCCAAGAGATGGTGCTACAGAAGCTGCTTAAAAAAGCCTACTGATATGACAGAAAGATCTGCAAATCGTCCTCTCAGAAAAACCTGTGAACTCTATGGGGAACTAAATTTCAAATTCTCCACACAGGGGTCATAATGATGTTCTGTACGTATCATTACTTGTCAAGTTAGAGTTTTTTAATATTTTTTGGATAAGGTGTTATGTCAATTCCTAAGAATTGTATCCAAAAGACAAGTAAGCGGTACTGCTCCGTAGCGACCCCGGCAAAGCCTATTTGCTACGAGCGTCTAGCGCTAAAGAGTCCTATGGGACAACGGTGACTAACCGCGGGAGATTTGCTTTTACAGCGCTAGCGAAGGAACGGAAGCCGTTGTTGATATCTATATCTTTACGTAAGACTGCTCTTCCGTGCTCTCCCAACGCAAAAGATGCGATGACACCCTCAGAATAGCCGGTCAAAGCTAGAGCCCTAGGATAGTAATCCTGTCGTATCGTGTCGAAACCACGCAGTCTCAGATACTCTGCACAACGCAGGTCCTCTTCGATGGTTTCGCCCGCTCGCTTCTTTAGGACGGAACTCAGGGCGAGGAGCGGGACTTTCATATCCTTATCCGTAGCTAACATTTTTTTTTTTTTTTTTTTTTTTTTTTTTAGATGGAGAAATGCTTTACGCACACCGGCTAGGTGTTGTTCGCCGGGAGTGTGGGACTCACCCGTCCTGTAGGGTATACCCACTAAAACTCCATCATCTTATGCCTGAGGTGGCAGGCAGCACCGTAAAATAAGCTATCTAAGCTTTCTTCCAATCAGCCAACTCCTGTTCGGGGCTCGGTGTTCGGTCTAACAGAAGTCATCCGGTTAAATTTCCAGAAACAGTTGAGTCCGCCCATAATGACTCTAGTGGAAATGATCTTCAGTTCCTTCTTCTTCAAGATCTTCATTGTGATGAGATCCTTGGCCGATGAACCGCTCCATACTCCGCGGTATGATAGCGTGGCAGTCAAAAACGAAACCTGGCTCGTTTCATATCGACTCTGAATGGCGCCTTCCAGATTCCTATATTTCTCGCGCTTGTTGACATGCGCTTCGTCCAGGTCCATATGTTCGCCCACAATTTGCACGTCGAGTACAATAGTGGCAGTATTCTGTTTTGCAACGAGGTCTGGCTTTCTAACGCCAATTTCGGTATTGAAATGAGGCTCCTCATCGACCCGCTCGGCTCTCTTTTTAAGAGCTCTCTTCATATATGCTACAATGGCATTGTGCCTCTGTATACGAGCTCTATGGGTTCGATGACATTGCTGGAGGACATGACTTAATGTCTCCGTAGCGTGACAGCCAGCACGGCAACTGCGGTCCGTAATACGGCCCCGCGATGTTCTGGACTTTGTAGGAAGGGCATTGATGCGTAGCTTCATCGCATTAAGATAATCTTTGCCGCTTAAGAAGCGGTTTCCTTCTACGACCCACTGGTGTTGTTGTGGTGTTCTATAGGACGCTCTGAGCCCTCTACCATCATTAGAGCCGTGTAGTAGCGTGGCCCATCGTTTTTGGAGTTTTTCAGTGGTGTCAATATCAAGACGATTTTCGGTCAATCTCCTTATCGTTCGCTGGAATTCGGAGGTAAGGTACACGGATCCAGACTGGTCCGCATCGGTAAATTTCTTTATTCTTAGCCTACGGTGTAGAGGCATAAGCCATCTCATGGATGGAATGGAAAGACCTCCGTCTTTGACATTGGCATGGAAGTACGCATTAGGAGTATCATGTGGCAATGCGAGCCACTTCCTTATTGCTGCCCTTGACATTGTGTCGATTTTCTTGAGTCTACTTAAAGTAGTACTCCCCAATGTTAAAAGATGGTAAAGTCCTGGTAGAACCAGAACTCGAAGGGCAAATAACCGCTGTTGTGGTTTCAACGGGGCCTTGGTTAACTTTTGTATAGCCTCTTTAAGCTGTTCTTCAGGCTTGGCCACCGTTAGTCCCTCTGGCGTAAAGGGAACGCCAAGGTACTTCCATTCGCCTTCCCTTTTAATTGATGGCAGTTTGGACCCGAGACATGTGAACTGTGTCTTTGCATCGACCACAGACTTCTTGACATGTGGCACATTTCGTAAAGCCACTGTGAATGACTTGCTGGCGTTAATAAAAAGCCCACATTTGGCTAGGTATTCGGCGGCTGTATCAATTATGATTTGGAGGCCTTGTGGAGTAGTTGCCAAGAAAATCATATCGTCGGCAAAGATAAGTGCGTTAAAGAAAACACTGCCGACTTTAACGCCAATTTCAGGTGGTAAACGCCGCAGGAGTCTGCCGATAATAAAATTAAAAATAATGGGTGATAGTGGATCACCTTGTTTGACTCCACATGTCGGTATGATGTTATCCGACTCCCAGCCATTGCAAGTCAGTTTGGTAGAACTTCGTTTGTAGGAGTCAATGACATAGTCAATCATGGGCTTGGGCAGACCCATGACCTCCATTGTGTCCTTGATGGTTTTATGAGACACTGAGTCGAACGCTTTGGCTATGTCAACTGACGCCATAAAAAGTGGCTTGAAATGCTGCCGATGATAACGCAAGATCATGTCCAGGTCGAAAATGTTAGTCGCGCAACCGTCGGTCGGTACGAAAGCCTTTTGCCTTTGATCAAGCGGAACCAGGTTAGTAAGGCGTCTCGCCAGTACTTTATGGAAGGTCCTCGTTAGTATGGATTGGACCGTTATGGGCCTGTAGTCCTCGGGCTTGAGCGTACCATCTTTTTTGGGGATAAGTGTTGTGCGTGCCGCTAGTAGATGTTTAGGCAGCTTCCCACATAGCATAAAAAGATTGAGTATCCTGCATAAGATGGAAACAGGGACTGCTCTTAGTTGCCTCGTAGTAAGTCCATCAGGGCCCGGGCAGGTGTTTAATTCCGGGAAGGACTTTGTAATTTCACTTGGAACTACAGGACTCCATAGGTTCTTGATCTCTGGTCGCTTGGGTTCTTTATCCGGGGATTTGTCAGTCCCCTTTGTCATAACAGTATGCCAGAAGTTTACCATATCTTGCTTGGCCGGATATTGTAGAGCTGTCTTACTCTTAATAATGGCCCTCGCACAGTTGCAAGGGTTTCTGGTCCAGGCCTTTTGTGTTCTGGCATACTCAACCCGCCTCGCTTTGCGTTTAGATAGCGGACGGTCGGCTGTCTTATTGGTGGCTTTCGATTTGTTCTTTCCGGTGACAGGGAACGTTGCGAGCAAGAAGATTTCGAGTTCCTCGAAAATTTTCTCCCGCGACCAGACGGTTACGTTTTCACAGATTCGAGCTAGCTGATCCGCGTGGAACTGATCGCCCGATAAGGGTTCAAGCTGATCAAACAGATCTTTAATCTGCAGAAGCAAGCTTCTGCTTTGAGGGTCGGACAGATTTTCCTCAGTTTGATCAGATGCCGGATCGTTGTGCTCTTCCGTCAATTCCTTTATAATGTCAAGAACTAGGTCTTTATGTTTCTGATATTTTCTCTGTCCCTTTATGGACTCCAACGTCCTATTTGGAAACATAGGCAGCAATGCCTGATTTATGAATTTAGCGCCATTCAGAGTCAAGTGCGCCTCCTGCCGTGCCAGGAGCGCTTGCTCTTCAGCACTCCACGGTGCTTTCTTACGGTCGATTGAATCGATTTGCCTTTCATCGTGCCAGTCTTTATGGGCACGCTGTTCATGGACCCCTCTGCCCCTAGAGGTCGGAAAAATTCTGCCGCAGCCTGGTTTCCTACAAGAGTAGGTTTCCTGATGTTCGGCTTCGATAGCGGTAGGTGTTGGGCTGGTAGAGCCTGAGGGCCCTCCAGCACAAGAGTATAATCCATCCGAGGCTTTTCTTTGTCTTGTTTTAGGGCCAACACAGTAACAGTCGAGGGGGCTGGCAACCCACCAGGACCGGAAAGCGCAGAGGCAGCACTTAGCTTCCCCCGATACGTCATAAACATAACGGGGTACTAATGGCGAGACCCAACGAAGAGGAGGCTGCTTGCTAAACTAGACTCTACAAAAGGACCCTAAAGGCGTTCAGGCCCTTAAGAGAGTCATAGTTACTCCCGCCGTTTACCCGCGCTTAATTGAATTTCTTCACGTTGACATTCAGAGCACTGGGCAGAAATCACATTGCGTCATCACCCTTGAGGGCCATCGCAATGCTTTGTTTTAATTAGACAGTCGGATTCCCCTAGTCCGTGCCAGTTCTGAGTTAAGCGTTGAATGGCGGCCGAAGAGGCAAAAAGGACGGCCGAAGCCGTCGCAAGAAGCCTCGCAGCAAGGAAGATCCACTGGCGGCCAAGGCACGGGACCGAGTTCGGATCCCGGGACGCGATACGAGATCGCCAACCGTTCACCTCGCCCAGGCCCGGCACGTCAGCCGCGCCAGCTTCCCGACCAAGCCCGACACGCCCCGCTCCTCAGAGCCAATCCTTATTCCGAAGTTACGGATCCAATTTGCCGACTTCCCTTACCTACATTAATCTATCGACTAGAGGCTCTTCACCTTGGAGACCTGCTGCGGATATGGGTACGAACCGGCGCGATACCTCCACGTGGCCCTCTCCTGGATTTTCAAGGTCCGAGGGGATGATCCAGACACCGCCGCAACTGCGGTGCTCTTCGCGTTCCAAACCCTATCTCCCTGCTAGAGGTTTCCAGGGAACTCGAACGCTTATACAGAAAAGAAAACTCTTCCCAGATCTCCCGACGGCGTCTCCAGGTCATTTTGGGTTACCCCGACGAACACTCTTACGAGGGCCCGATTGGTATGCGGTTCCGCTGCCGGGTTCCGGAATAGGAACCGGATTCCCTTTCGCCCGATGGGTGTGTGTCTCCCAAATCACAAAATTTATTATTCAATAAAAACAACAACGACGCATCGAGCGACGCAACGATACGACACGACTTGCGTTCGACGTGTTTTAAAATTCGACAGCAAAACAGAAAAATAAATCGCTTTCAGGCGTTCGAATTTGTAATATTTGACTGCGATCTTTTTTCATTAATTTTTGCTTTGCGCGCGTACGCGCGTGCGAGCGTACGTGTGTTTTTGTCATTTGCGTTCAACGAGTGAATTTTAGGACACCTCATCAACATTAGATTTCTCTTAGGGCTTAGGATCGACTGACTCGTGTGCAACGGCTGTTCACACGAAACCCTTCTCCACGTCAGTCCTCCAGGGCCTCGCTGGAGTATTTGCTACTACCACCAAGATCTGCACCGACGGTGGCTCCAGGCAGGCTCACGCCCAGACCCTTCTGCGCACACCGCCGCGACCCTCCTACTCGTCAAGGCTTCATGGAGAAAGGGATTTAAAATCCCTTTCCTAGCGCACTTGCCGTTGACGGCGGAGTATAGGCGCGACGCTTCAGCGCCATCCATTTTCAGGGCTAGTTGCTTCGGCAGGTGAGTTGTTACACACTCCTTAGCGGATTCCGACTTCCATGGCCACCGTCCTGCTGTCTTAAGCAACCAACGCCTTTCATGGTATCCCATAAGCGTCGACTTAGGCGCCTTAACTCTGCGTTTGGTTCATCCCACAGCGCCAGTTCTGCTTACCAAAATTGGCCCACTTGGCACTCTGATCCAATTTAAAAAAATTTGTCTCTTGGCTTCATTTTGATTTAAGCAAGCCAGAGTTCTCACCCATTTAAAGTTTGAGAATAGGTTGAGGTCGTTTCGGCCCCAAGGCCTCTAATCATTCGCTTTACCAGATGAGACTCGTTATGTGCGTTCGAACGAGTGCCAGCTATCCTGAGGGAAACTTCGGAGGGAACCAGCTACTAGATGGTTCGATTAGTCTTTCGCCCCTATACCCAGTTCCGACGATCGATTTGCACGTCAGAATCGCTACGGACCTCCATCAGGGTTTCCCCTGACTTCGTCCTGACCAGGCATAGTTCACCATCTTTCGGGTCCCAACGTGTACGCTCTAGGTGCGCCTCTTCTCGCAATGAGAACGAGACGCCCCGGGAGTGCGAGGCCTAATCGTAACGAGGCCCATCCTCCCTTGGTCGACGCAAAGGACGACTTTCACTTTCATTTCGCCTTTAGGTTTATCAAATCCCAATGACTTGCGCACATGTTAGACTCCTTGGTCCGTGTTTCAAGACGGGTCCCGAGAGTACCCAAAGCAATAGCGTCGCCGACCGGTAATTTAAAATTTGGCCTGTCCAAGGACTCCTCCTGCTAACAGCCCGCCAGGCCCGGGTACGGCGCATAGTCCGTACATCCGGTATCTAGACTGGAACGAGCTTGCGGCGGTCCTGGACGCACACGCGTTCGACAAAATTGTGTTTGCGGCCCTATACCGTCTGAGTACCGTCGCGCAGTCGGCCGGGAAACACCAAGGGGCTGTTCACCGAACGTCGATTGACGACGGGACAGTCTTCGCCTCGGGCCGTAGACCGACACGCAACGGGTCGCGACGTTCTACTAGGGGAGAAGTGCACGACTACTTCGCCGGAACGTTCAC
Organism: Coelioxys conoideus; assembly: GCA_947623535.1. Taxonomy (NCBI): domain Eukaryota; kingdom Metazoa; phylum Arthropoda; class Insecta; order Hymenoptera; family Megachilidae; genus Coelioxys; species Coelioxys conoideus. The sequence goes on along the minus strand of CANQJN010000021.1, from coordinate 2,505,816 downwards.
CGCGGGTGGTGTGCCCACCGACGATAGGATACCCGCCGAAACGGGACCATCCGGGGCACTATCGCACCAACACGGGAGCCGGCGTCGTTGACGATGAATCTCCCCATTCGATCTTTTGGGTTTCTCGGGTTTACCCCTGAACGGTTTCACGTACTCTTGAACTCTCTCTTCAAAGTTCTTTTCAACTTTCCCTCACGGTACTTGTTCGCTATCGGTCTCGTGGTCATATTTAGCCTTAGATGGAGTTTACCACCCACTTAGGGCTGCACTCTCAAGCAACCCGACTCTAAGGAGAGATCCACCCGAAACGCGTATTGGTCACTACGGGCCTGGCACCCTCTATGGGTAAGTGGCCCCATTCAAGATGGACTTGGACGCAATTCGATGTCTCGGGATAAACGGATCCTCCTGAACACTACATTTCCCAGCGGCGTTAACCGCGGGATTCAGTGCTGGGCTCATTCCTGTTCGCTCGCCGCTACTAAGGAAATCCTAGTTAGTTTCTTTTCCTCCGCTTAGTAATATGCTTAAATTCAGCGGGTAATCTCGCCTGCTCTGAGGTCGTCGATATTTTTCTTTCTTTGGCACGGTGTAAAGCGTATAACGAACAAAACACGCGACACGCTGTGTTTGGAGCAAGAAGTTTCCGAACTGTTGTTGGTTGCTGTTCAGTTTGCGTTCGACAGAAAAAAATTTATCACGAGAACACGAAGCGAAACACTCGCAAGACGATCCCAAAAATAAAATATCGTTCGACCGGTCCCTCCGGTTTGATTTTAACGTCCGTCCGTATGCCTTTCGGCTCAAATATGTCCTCTACACCATTTTTTGTCAAAGGAATACGAGCTTCGAGGACTGGACGACCGGGGACCAATTTTGGGATCGCGCGGTCTCGCTTCTCTCAACGCAACAACAACGAAACTTTCTGTGCGTGCGTGTGTGTATTGAAAACGTGGTGAAGCTTCGATCTCGTGTGTCTGTGTATTTAACCACATCGAGAGAGCTTCTTTAACACGTTTAATATTCGTAACTTTTCGCACCGTTCCGTTTTTATTTTCCGTAAAGAAAAAAAAAAAAATCAACAATAATCATTTCGGACAACGTCGGGAGAGCGGCGAAAAACACGGTCCGTAATGGCTCGCCTCTCGCAGTTATAAAAAAAAAAAAATATTGTGTCAACCATACAGGGCGAAGAAACTTCTCTTCTCGTCTAATACTCGTGTAAGGTTAAACTTTCGGGGCGCTCTTCTTTTCGCGGGCGGTCGTAATTTCTATTTTATTACAGACTCACGCAAGCCGCGTACGAAAAGCGCTTTCGCCGATATACCCTAAATACACGGATTTCTCGAGACGATTGTTCTCCTTTGACGCCTGTAAAACACTTTGTTTTTTTTTTAATTTTATCATGCGAAGAGGGCTACGGGAGCCGTGTCTTTTTAACCTCACCGCTTCAAACGCCGACGAAATGTCCAACGATCGCTCGTACGTCGCGCTGGTTTCGCAAGTTTTTTCTCTCTCGCGTTCGACCATCGTCCCGCTCCGAAACGTTCGACCTGTCTTTTGCGTTCAAGTTTTATTTATTCGTCTAGGTCGAACGACGGCGGTGACGACAAAAATTGTTTGAAGAGAAACATTTTGCTGCTACCAGGCAAACGCAAGCAGTCTTTCGTTGTATAAACGACCCTCAGCCAGGCGTGGTCCAGGAATTGTATCCGTGGACCGCAATGTGCGTTCGAAATGTCGATGTTCATGTGTCCTGCAGTTCACACGTTGACGCGCAATTAGCTGCGTTCTTCATCGACCCACGAGCCAAGTGATCCACCGTTCAGGGTAATCGTATAAAATTTTTGGTTGGATTTATACTCAGCGTCTAAAAACCAGTATTGTATTCTTTCACAAACTGATTATATATATATATACATTTATTCGATTGTCCAAAGAATACTAACTCACGGTCCAGCGCACGACGGAGTATCGGTATTCGGACGTCGCCCCGCCGCAGCTCTGTTCAAAAATTTACCCGAGCTAACGACGCCGATTTAATCGGTCTGATATTCATCATAGGCGACACGATAACGTCCGTGGGCAGATTTTTAACACCACAAACAACCGCCGATGAAACGCCCAGTGGCACGTTTCTCTTCGTACGGTATAATGTAATTATTAAACACTATGGGTGATAAAGTCATTCAAAAACCATGGAAAGGTAAACGAAACACGCGAGTCGGGCGAAACAGAGTAGTTATTCTGGTCTTCCGTTCGCTGTTTCTCGTTGCGACGTCTTGGTAGTGTACATATATCGTCACGGACTCGCGGCCGGCGTCGATCGGTCTTACACACTGTGACAAATAATAATTTGGTCACGGAGACACGCCATCGTCGCTTCGCAGCCGGTCCGTAAACGATACGCACACACCATATCGTCCGTTGTAAACAGGCGAAGACACTAATAACTTTTCTCGTGAAACGGCGACTCATGTTCGAGCGGTTTCGATTTTACACATTTCCAGGTTACCCGTTTCCGTCCATCGGACAAACACAAGTAGGAAAAAAAAATCTGGCGGTTTCTCACGAAGCGGGCGAAAAAAAAAAAATAAAATTTTTTCGCAACCCATGCATTCTCGTTACCAAACACGCACAAAAATTTTTTCCATTTTCAGTTGCGACGAGAGCGAACGCAACACGAATCAAGTGGATAAAAATATATGAGATACAGAAAGAAAAGTGTCGAGATACATCAATGAACACGGCGGGTCATTTTTACACTACGTTCCTCATTCGTCTTCTCCGTTTCTCTCTTTCCTGGGTGCGTATCTATTTACCCGTTTCGAAAAAATCTCTCCTCCTTTTAACTCGGACGTCGCAACGACGGATACACCACGCGTACGATCTTTTTTATTTATGATCCTTCCTTATTTTTGTTACGACATTTTTGTAATAGATCGTGCGGTACCCGATCACAAGTAGACGACGTCCCGGGAGAGTCGAAACTGTTTTATACGCTACGGAAAGTAGAGTCGAGAAGATAGAGGAAACGAGAGTGTGTCTCGACCTCACGCGAGCGCGTTCCTTCTCTCTATAACTTTCGTTCTTTCTGTCGTATCTCGTACTGCGTTCGAGATCCATAATGAAACGGCGTCGCTCTCTCTGCTCTTTGACATTGTTAAATATTGCGCTTGTTCGTTCGAAACACGACGGCGGATACGAAAGTACGGAGACGGGAGTATCGACGATGAGAACCAAAGCGACCTCCTTCACGTAACACCGTAAACATTCTCTTCCGCATCACGAAGTGCATTTATATGGTTTTGGTATT
>CANQJN010000021.1:2492500-2500000 GCA_947623535.1 Coelioxys conoideus | reverse complement strand
TCACGCTGTACATCAAATAACGATATAAGAAGCACGTAACCCACACACGCTGGATTTAAAAATGTCATCGGTATATAAGCGCGTAACTATCACGCTGTGCCGTGTCTTTACGACAAACCGAGAAATTAGCGCGTACAGTGGCGTGTCGTGCTGGACATTGATATATCGCGATAGCGCGTACAGCGGACATGCCGTTCGAAAATCGAATTGGAGGAAGCACGTACAAGACGACGCGCGCTGGACATATCGACATAAAACTCTCTCTCTCTCTCTTTTTGTCGTGGACATCGATAAAGCGCGTATATATTCACTCTCACGCTGGACTAAAAGTAAAAATATTCGTGTACAAGGCACGTAATGAACCATTTTCACGCCGAAAAAGAAAAATCGAAAACGTGGAAGCACGTAAAAACCAACGCTTAAGCGAAGTCGTGCTGAACATACGTATCGTGTAAGCGCGTACAATGGTTCCATGCCGGTCGACAACGAATTAAACTTTTGAAGCGCGTACAGCTCATATCACGCTAGGCATATCGTGTCCTACAAATCCACCTTTTTCTCTCCTTTTACACACACCACCTCCTCGTGTCATAGTTACATTAAAAATTTTCAATGCGTAACTTTTTTTTTTTGCCATACGAATTTTCGTTCTTCATCCAAACTAAAACGAAATTCGTTGACACCATGTGTTTAAAGTCATAGTTACGATATATAATACCTCCTCCTCTCTTTCGCTTCGCTTCCTTACATTGTAAGGTTTTTTGTCATACGAATCTGCTGCACAACTTCAGAATTCGTTGACACCATGTGTTTAAAGTCATAGTTACAATTTCATATATTTCTTAAAATTTTCTGGCGATGTACGTAAATGTGAAAAGAATTTCACCGTACCGAAAACACTCTCATCGGAGTAGTTTTCTCTCGCAATTTTTCTGACACCTCTTGATATTCGAGAGAATAGGCGTTCGAGACGCAGACACATTAAAAGACTATAAATATTTCGGTATAAATATTCCGAAAAATACACAACTCCTCTCTCCTCTCCCTTCCAAAGGTGATAGAACGAACTAGCCGTTCAACCACCACTTTTTCACTCTTTTATTTAAATTGGGACTGTCCGACCAAAACTACGCATAAAGCTCAAAGTTCCGACGACAGTCCCGGAGGTTGTTGCTCTGTTGGTAAACGCACGCACCAGGGTACACGCGAGTCACCAGCCTCATGTTAAAGGTTCGTCGCATAAGGGCCATTCGGTCATAGACACCGACCCGCGACAATGCTGTGTGGAGAAAATCCTGCATCGTAACCAAAGCACGAACAGTCGAGGCAACGTAAAGTTACGCTCGAGGAGCGGTGGACTGCTTCTCAACCGAGGTCATAGAATAGCCACGCGCCCGACGCTGTTCCGCTTGGTACGACCGGACCGCCGGTCTCCTTATAGATACCGAACGGCCGGCCGGATGGTCGGCGACGCCGGTCCTTACGCACGGGCGCTTACGGGGCAAAAGTGCGATTTCATCGTGCCATTTCTCGGGTACGGTAAAACTTAGCGCGAAAATATCGATTTTCAATATTATACAGAAACATGCTAGGAACATTATTTTACATGTTTTAACAATTAATTCATGAAAATTTTTTAAAAATTATTGTAAAAAAATTTTTTTTCGTTTTTTTTCATTAAAACAGATCAAACACGACGTGAATTTGTATGAAACGTATAAAAGGGAATAAAACACGCATAAATATAATATATAAGTGGACAAATTATTATTAATATTTTGAAAAAATTACGAAAAATCGTTCCGCATAGTCGGTTCGGTGAAGGGTTCGAAAGTACCGAAAATACCTGAATGTCACCGATCATCGAACCAATGCTTCTACACGTTAAATTATGTTAAATAAAGCGTTTTTACATCAACTTTTGTATATAGAATATTTCGCGTTTTCGAGATATTGACGAAAAATCGTTCCGCATAGTCGGTTCGGTGAAGAGTTCGAAAGTACCGAAAATACCTGAATATCACCGATCATCGAACCAATGCTTCTACACGTTAAATTATGTTAAATAAAGCGTTTTTACATCAACTTTTGTATATAGAATATTTCGCGTTTTCGAGATATTGACGAAAAATCGTTCCGCATAGTCGGTTCGGTGAAGAGTTCGAAAGTACCGAAAATACCTGAATATCACCGATCATCGAACCAATGCTTCTACACGTTAAATTATGTTAAATAAAGCGTTTTTACATCAACTTTTGTATATAGAATATTTCGCGTTTTCGAGATATTGACGAAAAATCCTTCCGCATAGTCGGTTCGGTGAAGAGTTCGAAAGTACCGAAAATACCTGAATATCACCGATCATCGAACCAATGCTTCTACACGTTAAATTATGTTAAATAAAGCGTTTTTACATCAACTTTTGTATATAGAATATTTCGCGTTTTCGAGATATTGACGAAAAATCGTTCCGCATAGTCGGTTCGGTGAAGAGTTCGAAAGTACCGAAAATACCTGAATATCACCGATCATCGAACCAATGCTTCTACACGTTAAATTATGTTAAATAAAGCGTTTTTACATCAACTTTTGTATATAGAATATTTCGCGTTTTCGAGATATTGACGAAAAATCGTTCCGCATAGTCGGTTCGGTGAAGAGTTCGAAAGTACCGAAAATACCTGAATATCACCGATCATCGAACCAATGCTTCTACACGTTAAATTATGTTAAATAAAGCGTTTTTACATCAACTTTTGTATATAGAATATTTCGCGTTTTCGAGATATTGACGAAAAATCGTTCCGCATAGTCGGTTCGGTGAAGAGTTCGAAAGTACCGAAAATACCTGAATATCACCGATCATCGAACCAATGCTTCTACACGTTAAATTATGTTAAATAAAGCGTTTTTACATCAACTTTTGTATATAGAATATTTCGCGTTTTCGAGATATTGACGAAAAATCGTTCCGCATAGTCGGTTCGGTGAAGAGTTCGAAAGTACCGAAAATACCTGAATATCACCGATCATCGAACCAATGCTTCTACACGTTAAATTATGTTAAATAAAGCGTTTTTACATCAACTTTTGTATATAGAATATTTCGCGTTTTCGAGATATTGACGAAAAATCGTTCCGCATAGTCGGTTCGGTGAAGAGTTCGAAAGTACCGAAAATACCTGAATATCACCGATCATCGAACCAATGCTTCTACACGTTAAATTATGTTAAATAAAGCGTTTTTACATCAACTTTTGTATATAGAATATTTCGCGTTTTCGAGATATTGACGAAAAATCGTTCCGCATAGTCGGTTCGGTGAAGAGTTCGAAAGTACCGAAAATACCTGAATATCACCGATCATCGAACCAATGCTTCTACACGTTAAATTATGTTAAATAAAGCGTTTTTACATCAACTTTTGTATATAGAATATTTCGCGTTTTCGAGATATTGACGAAAAATCGTTCCGCATAGTCGGTTCGGTGAAGAGTTCGAAAGTACCGAAAATACCTGAATATCACCGATCATCGAACCAATGCTTCTACACGTTAAATTATGTTAAATAAAGCGTTTTTACATCAACTTTTGTATATAGAATATTTCGCGTTTTCGAGATATTGACGAAAAATCGTTCCGCATAGTCGGTTCGGTGAAGAGTTCGAAAGTCACGAAAATACCGGAGCAACTTTCTGCATAGTCGGTTCGGTTCGCCGATCATCGCCGATCGTCGAAACGATGCTTCTACACGTTAAATAACGTCAAATAAAGCGTTTTTATATTCACTTTCGCATGTGTAACATTTCGCGTTTTCGAGATATTGACGAAAAATCTTTCCGCATAGTCGGTTCGGTGGAGAGTTCGAAAGTCACGAAAATACCGGAGCAACTTTCTGCATAGTCGGTTCGGTTCGCCGATCATCGCCGATCGTCGAACCGATGCTTCTACACGTTAAATAACGTCAAATAAAGCGTTTTTATATTCACTTTCGCATGTCTAACATTTCTCGTTTTCGAATTATTGACGAAAAATCTTTCCGCATAGTCGGTTCGGTGGCGAGTTCGAAAGTACCGAAAGTATCGGAGTAAGGTTCTGCATAGTCGGTTCGGTTCGCCGATCATCGCCGATCGTCGAACCGATGCTTCTACACGTTAAATAACGTCAAATAAAGCGTTTTTATATTCACTTTCGCATGTCTAAAATGTCGCGTTTTCGAATTATTGACGAAAAATCTTTCCGCATAGTCGGTTCGGTGGCCAGTTCGAAAGTCACGAAAATACCGGAGCAACTTTCTGCATAGTCGGTTCGGTTCGCCGATCATCGCCGATCGTCGAACCGATGCTTCTACACGTTAAATAACGTCAAATAAAGCGTTTTTATATTCACTTTCGCATGTCTAACATTTCGCGTTTTCGAATTATTGACGAAAAATCTTTCCGCATAGTCGGTTCGGTGGCGAGTTCGAAAGTACCGAAAGTATCGGAGTAAGGTTCTGCATAGTCGGTTCGGTTCGCCGATCATCGCCGATCGTCGAACCGATGCTTCTACACGTTAAATAACGTCAAATAAAGCGTTTTTATATTCACTTTCGCATGTCTAAAATGTCGCGTTTTCGAATTATTGACGAAAAATCTTTCCGCATAGTCGGTTCGGTGGCGAGTTCGAAAGTACCGAAAGTATCGGAGTAAGGTTCTGCATAGTCGGTTCGGTTCGCCGATCATCGCCGATCGTCGAACCGATGCTTCTACACGTTAAATAACGTCAAATAAAGCGTTTTTATATTCACTTTCGCATGTCTAAAATGTCGCGTTTTCGAATTATTGACGAAAAATCTTTCCGCATAGTCGGTTCGGTGGCGAGTTCGAAAGTCACGAAAATACCGGAGCAACTTTCTGCATAGTCGGTTCGGTTCGCCGATCATCGCCGATCGTCGAACCGATGCTTCTACACGTTAAATAACGTCAAATAAAGCGTTTTTATATTCACTTTCGCATGTCTAACATTTCGCGTTTTCGAATTATTGACGAAAAATCTTTCCGCATAGTCGGTTCGGTGGCGAGTTCGAAAGTACCGAAAGTATCGGAGTAAGGTTCTGCATAGTCGGTTCGGTTCGCCGATCATCGCCGATCGTCGAACCGATGCTTCTACACGTTAAATAACGTCAAATAAAGCGTTTTTATATTCACTTTCGCATGTCTAAAATGTCGCGTTTTCGAATTATTGACGAAAAATCTTTCCGCATAGTCGGTTCGGTGGCGAGTTCGAAAGTACCGAAAGTATCGGAGTAAGGTTCTGCATAGTCGGTTCGGTTCGCCGATCATCGCCGATCGTCGAACCGATGCTTCTACACGTTAAATAACGTCAAATAAAGCGTTTTTATATTCACTTTCGCATGTCTAAAATGTCGCGTTTTCGAATTATTGACGAAAAATCTTTCCGCATAGTCGGTTCGGTGGCGAGTTCGAAAGTCACGAAAATACCGGAGCAACTTTCTGCATAGTCGGTTCGGTTCGCCGATCATCGCCGATCGTCGAACCGATGCTTCTACACGTTAAATAACGTCAAATAAAGCGTTTTTATATTCACTTTCGCATGTCTAAAATTTCTCGTTTTCGAATTATTGACGAAAAATCTTTCCGCATAGTCGGTTCGGTGGCGAGTTCGAAAGTCACGAAAATACCGGAGCAACTTTCTGCATAGTCGGTTCGGTTCGCCGATCATCGCCGATCGTCGAACCGATGCTTCTACACGTTAAATAACGTCAAATAAAGCGTTTTTATATTCACTTTCGCATGTCTAAAATTTCTCGTTTTCGAATTATTGACGAAAAATCTTTCCGCATAGTCGGTTCGGTGGCGAGTTCGAAAGTACCGAAAGTATCGGAGTAAGGTTCTGCATAGTCGGTTCGGTTCGCCGATCATCGCCGATCGTCGAACCGATGCTTCTACACGTTAAATAACGTCAAATAAAGCGTTTTTATATTCACTTTCGCATGTCTAAAATGTCGCGTTTTCGAGTTTTTGACGAAAAATCTTTCGGCATAGTCGGTTCGGTGGCGCGCTGGCGGCGTATTGCTTTGGGAATTTTCGGCATAGTCGGTTCGGTGGCGCGCTGGCGGCGTATTGCTTTGGGAATTTTCGGCATAGTCGGTTCGGTGGCGCGCTGGCGGCGTATTGCTTTGGGAATTTTCGGCATAGTCGGTTCGGTGGCGCGCTGGCGGCGTATTGCTTTGGGAATTTTCGGCATAGTCGGTTCGGTGGCGCGCTGGCGGCGTATTGCTTTCCGAATTTTCGGCATAGTCGGTTCGGTGGCGCGCTGGCGGCGTATTGCTTTGGGAATTTTCGGCATAGTCGGTTCGGTGGCGCGCTGGCGGCGTATTGCTTTGGGAATTTTCGGCATAGTCGGTTCGGTGGCGCGCTGGCGGCGTATTGCTTTGGGAATTTTCGGCATAGTCGGTTCGGTGGCGCGCTGGCGGCGTATTGCTTTGGGAATTTTCGGCATAGTCGGTTCGGTGGCGCGCTGGCGGCGTATTGCTTTGGGAATTTTCGGCATAGTCGGTTCGGTGGCGCGCTGGCGGCGTATTGCTTTCCGAATTTTCGGCATAGTCGGTTCGGTGGCGCGCTGGCGGCGTATTGCTTTGGGAATTTTCGGCATAGTCGGTTCGGTGGCGCGCTGGCGGCGTATTGCTTTGGGAATTTTCGGCATAGTCGGTTCGGTGGCGCGCTGGCGGCGTATTGCTTTGGGAATTTTCGGCATAGTCGGTTCGGTGGCGCGCTGGCGGCGTATTGCTTTCCGAATTTTCGGCATAGTCGGTTCGGTGGCGCGCTGGCGGCGTATTGCTTTGGGAATTTTCGGCATAGTCGGTTCGGTGGCGCGCTGGCGGCGTATTGCTTTGGGAATTTTCGGCATAGTCGGTTCGGTGGCGCGCTGGCGGCGTATTGCTTTGGGAATTTTCGGCATAGTCGGTTCGGTGGCGCGCTGGCGGCGTATTGCTTTGGGAATTTTCGGCATAGTCGGTTCGGTGGCGCGCTGGCGGCGTATTGCTTTGGGAATTTTCGGCATAGTCGGTTCGGTGGCGCGCTGGCGGCGTATTGCTTTGGGAATTTTCGGCATAGTCGGTTCGGTGGCGCGCTGGCGGCGTATTGCTTTCCGAATTTTCGGCATAGTCGGTTCGGAGTAACACCTCCTGTCGCTTTTTTTTCTAAGTCCCAGCGGCGTATTGCTTTGGGAAGCGTGCGCATAGTCGGTTCGGAGTAACTCCTCCTGTCGTTTTTTTTCTAAGTCCCAGCGGCGTATTGCTTTGGGAAGCGTGCGCATAGTCGGTTCGGAGTAACACCTCCTGTCGCTTTTTTTTCTAAGTCCCAGCGGCGTATTGCTTTGGGAAGCGTGCGCATAGTCGGTTCGGAGTAACTCCTCCTGTCGTTTTTTTTCTAAGTCCCAGCGGCGTATTGCTTTGGGAAGCGTGCGCATAGTCGGTTCGGAGTAACACCTCCTGTC